>LR139827.1:0-21044 GCA_900659605.1 Tisbe holothuriae
AGCAGGCTAGCCAGTAGGATTGGAAAATTACTCAGCAACTGCTTCTATGGACTGAGCACGGTGATAAGAAAGAACTCTGTCTTCCTCCTTTTCTTTTTCTGTCCTCAGAACTCCGCTCACACGGCACTAGCCTGAGGCAAGAGCGTGATGACGCATGATTTGCGTGATAAAGAGGAAGAATGGAGTAAGAAGTATGGGTTATGCTAATTCAAGTAGTTCTCTATCATATAGAGAAGTACTTGGCTAATTGACTTAAATAAATAAAATGTTGCAGTTTTATACATAACTTTCAGTCATTTAAAAATGCTCTTTTATTTAGTTACTGATTTTAATTATTTATATAACCAATGTAAATCTTGTTGCAAGCACCAAAAACGTATTTTCTTTATCCACTTCCATAACCCCTTTATCACTCATAGGGACGAAAAGGAGAATAAATAAACGGTGATATAGACCCTAACTCTTATTTACAGGAACCCTACTATTAAACAGCTTATGCATCAGTGAGAGTAAAGGACTACTGGATTTAAATGGTCACGTAAGAATATATTTTATTTTAGAATCGTACTGCGTTTAAAGAACCCAAAAACGTGAGAATTCCCTCCGTCCCTAATTCCCACACCTCAAAATCCCCGTGTTCACCTCTTCTCCTTCAAAAATAAATCCCCGGTCAGTTATGTGATGTAATAATCTTGAAATCTAATAAACCTGCCAACCGTTGTCGAGCAAATCACCAAATACCGACATTTGATTTCTTAATCGCCGTGTGGAGCTCGTACGAACGCCGAGTGGCAATTTGCCATTGCCGTTATTGATGGTCATTTGACCAAACCGACAACCCAAGATTTATTCTCTCACGGTTCAACGAGCACTTTTTACGTGTCGCGAAAATGGGGCATAAATTCCGATAAAATAGGAGGCCTTATTATTTCCGTTGTTGCGTGAAATTAAATTGCCATTCGGAAGAAGAAGAATGTAACGTTTTATTGGCGCCACTTTGGCTGCGAATAACAATGGAAGAATATTGAGTCGCTTTCTTCGTTCTATTCTTGCAAACAATGGATGAAAGTACCGCCGAAATTTGTTTTATAGTGTGATAATTACAGGTCGCCCTCTAAATAAAGTTGCTGTTCGGCTGGATAATGACTGATGGTTTAACCCAACTTTTGACCTCAATAAACGGCAGCTTCTCTATTTTAACACCCCCGATTATTAGTAGAGTTGGTTAAAACAATAGACCACACCAGTGGGCACTCTCCGAAATAGGATTAGTCACGCGCCGACAGGAAAATGGAGGAAAAACAACTTGATTAGTGTTGAACAAAGAGGGAGAAATTAGAATTATTCTTACACAATAGGATAAAATAATTCGATAGACAGAGAGTCGTCAGTGGCATTCCAAGAGGGCTTTTCTTTGCATAGCGGGGAGACAGAAAGGCATTTTTAAGGTCTTACCTGGTTGAAATTAGGCGGTGAAATGGAGGCCTCAGATGAGGCTGCGGAAGCGGCGAGAAACCTGCAAAATACAAACGTCATTGTACGTCGTATACCTCATACGATATAATATAAAAGATTAAAGGTTTGTGCCTCCAAATAGAGATCGTACCATTAGAAAGCATTCTTTCAGAAGAGAAGACGGATTCCATAGAAAAGACGTGCCCAGTTTACCGAGCGTACAATCCGCGGTAGGAGAGCGGTAGTAAAAAGTTACTTTACTATGCAAGTTTTGGACTAATTATCTAATCTATTATTTCTTAAAAAGTAACTGTAGGAGAACGATAAATTAACGTTAAAGCTATTCTTAAAATTACAATAGAGAATGGAGTAATTCCATAATTCCATAAAGCCCAACAGAAAACACAATAGTAAGTGAGGCGACAATGCGTCCTGAATGAAAGAAGGGCTTTCTTTGGAGAAAATAAAGCATTATCACGGCAGGAAAGTTTTTCTTAGGGCGACGCTCGTGCCTTTGTACTCAATTATAGGAAGGACTTCTTTCCAGGGATCAATTGATCTGCTACATGTATTTATAAGGTTGGAGAGGATGAGAAAAGAAGGACATACATCAATACAATAAAAACAATGATCCTACTAAAGGATTTCTCCAATATATTCATATCACGATGATTTAAATCCTATTATAAATACACATGTCTACGGTCTAATCTCTTTTTACTGCTTCTATACTTACTATATGTAATTTAAGTCACGATCTACAAAGACTGACTTATATTGGATAATATGTTAGGGTTATGTAAGTTCTCAATTAAATCCTGAAATAAGCCTTTCAATGCAACTATCACACTCACCATGCTTGCTCCTCCTCCTCCTTATGATGTTGTTGCTCTCCCAAAACCACGGACACAAGACACAAAAACAACACGAACCTCATGTCCGGTCTTAATTAACGTTTATATAAATATACTTTTTAATCAGGAACAGTTTCTTGTTTGCCTTCCGATCTTAAACTGAGCCGAGATTCTTCTTCTTTACTGGGGGACCCTCCGCTGCGACGACGGTCAATACAAAATAAATGTCGTAATGACACCTCCTCCGAAGGAATACAAAGAAGGGTCGTTTCCGCCCTTTGTTTTAGACGCTCAAATGCCGACGTAGAGTTGACCGGTGGTAGAAGTGAGAAAATGCACCTTGGGTATGATTATTATCGTTTGTCCATCTCCTTGATTATTATGACGTTAAGAAGGCAGGTGAAAGGTTAATCTAAGCCGTTTGAAAGCATATTTAGCAGCTTGTCGATAGCATCTCAGTTCCTTACATAATTGTACTACCGTACGCGTAATATGTATATCTCCCATGACCTAGTTGCTAATTGGATTGTTATCTCGAAATAAAACCTTTACCTAAGAAACCGTTGTAACGATTACGCATGTGGCGGTTGTGGCCTGACAAAATTAAAGGTCACTCTAAATTTAACTTTTTATAGTCAATATACATATTGCAAAGAGTTACTACCGCAACAGAAAGACTGCATAGATAAATTTAATAAAACAAGTAGAAACGGTTTGATTTTAGCACAGGGACTTTTACTCGCCAACATTTATATATTGCACTTTGGCACCGGAAAGAACATTGGATCTTACAGCAGTGCAAAGTTCTTCTTCATTCCCTTACATTAAAAGGATGTTCAAGCATATAATGTGTGTGTAATAAAAGAGTATTTTTACATTGACAATGGATGGATTAAATGTAGACACAAAAAGGGGAACCGAAACTAATAACACATGCGAGTGCTTTCTTAATGTTGGCTTTCAGAGTTGTTTTTTCTTGCTTTCTTCTTCTTCTTGAGAGTATATTTTGTCTCATTTCTCACTCGCTCTGACAAGGTCTGTTTTATATAGATTCGCTTTTTAGGAGTAGTTTATTTTAATGTCGGTAAGTAAACAAGAATAAATCGTTGCTTTTTCCATATAAAGGGATTTTGTTCTGGGTGGGTTCAAATTAAACTAAGTAATAAAATCTTCTCTTATTCTCTGAATGCATCGTTGGAATAAAACTGTTTGTCCTACTTCTTGGAATCACTTTTTAACATCTTCGCTTACAGCAGCGTCCTTTTATATTTTAAAAAATACTCTAATCGTGGAAATTGTAGCAATAATAATATATCTCTTCTTAAACTGATCATAACTTTTTGAGCACTTGTGATTCATCTTTTCAGATATTAATGCAGAATTCTGCAATCCTGTTTTGCAGGAAGTCTGGCGGCGGCGGTACGACGGCGCTGCTCACAGGCACGTCCCCGCGGCCGCCCACGACCGCCGGCGGCGACGACGACGACGCGCGCTTCCGCAGGAGCTCGAGGTGGCTGAGGTCCGTGATGACGGCGCTGTGCACGGTCATGTCGACATCACAGTTGGCGCTGCCACCAGGGGACGACGTGGGCTTCTTCTCAGGCGAGGCGCGGAGCGCCGTAATATTCTTGGGCTTCTCAGCCAGCGGAGGCTTTGCAGACTGGGCCTTTGGCAAGCTTGTCCTCGGTCTTGGCACCGGCGGCAGACTGCTCTCCCTTGAACAATCCTCAGCATCCTCTTGATCATTGTTATCACAGCTACTTGATCGCCTCCTGTCCCCGTCCGTCTCGTCGTTCAGGGTGACGAAGGTGGTCGTACCGGAGTGGAGCTCGGCCTGGGGCGGGGTGCGCCGCGAGGAGGCTCCGGCGGCGGACGAGGGACGGTTGATGACGCTCACAGCGGACGCGCTCTCCTCCGAATACCCGCTCTCGTCGGATATGGCGTCCTGTTCGGAAGGAGCTCGCCGTAACGCTCCGAGTTCCTCGTCTCCGAGGGAGTCAACGTCGGCATCCCTCCCAACCACGACCACTTGCTCGGCGGCAGCCCCGCGTCGCTCGGAAGACGACCGCGTCGAAAACTGATTGCTGTCCGGGGAGACTGACGCAGCCGAGTCGATCTCGTGGTCATCTGGTAGCGCGCCCTTGGCTGACGCGACCGTGACCTGCTCAGCGGGCACTGGCGGTTGGATGTAGCTCGTGATGACGTCATGCTCATCCTCGGAGCTGTCCTCCTGAACATCGTCATCAAACCTTGCAAGTATGAGCTGTTGATTGATTGCGGCCGCGGGCGGCGCGCGCGTCTTCATTCGGAGGTCCTCCGCGTTCAGCGGCTCAAACGACGGGAGCAGGTCTTCTGATACGGCCGTCACGTCGACAAGGTTGCCGACGTCCAGCCCGGCCACGGATGTCGCCACGGACGTGACGCAGGTCTCAGGCTCCGAGTCGGAGTCGTACATGGGCGTGGATGTGGACCTCCGAAGAGCAGCGTTGGCTGAGGAGATGTCTGCGGGCTCCCGCTCGGAGGCTGTCCTCCGAAGAAGGAGGTTTGTCGGAGGTTGCTCCTCGTCGTCGTCCTCGTCCTCTTCCACGATGACCTCCTCAATGACCTTGAGTTTGGGCGCGCTCTTGCCGCGGTCTGGGGGAGGGCGGTAGTTGCTGCTGCCAGTATGGAGAAGAATTTTCCTGGAAATGAGACACGTTTTATAGGATTTGTCAGCATCGGAATACACATGTATTGGATTACGATGTAACAAGCTCAGATATCCAATTTATATCCTTGTCACTAACAACATATTACTGGGTCATTAAAATGATTAATTATCGTACTACTGTGATCATTTCCTACTCTTAATTGAAAGTAACTTTACCTGTAAGGCATGGTCGGGTTATCATAGATGGTGTTTGCGAGCGACAGCCTGGCGTTCTGCCTGGAGATCTTCTCCTTCCTGAAGTCGATGAGCGCCTGATGCAACCGCTCCTGCAGCCGCTTCGCCATCATCTTGGCCTTGCTCTCACTGTTGCAGAGAACGGCGTGGCAACGGAGCTCTTGCTTTAACTTGCGTCCTTCATGTCTGAAAAGTAAAAATAGTGTCATTTTAAGAAATACGTATGTACATTAACATTGTTAGAATGTTGTTTCCTATCTACAATACCCATATCTATGTTTTAGACCATTTGAGGCCCATCATCAGGTATAAAATGTGCAAGAGACACTTTTCTTCTTCGTGATAAATGCCCCCGTGTCATCCCGTCACTTTCGTAACTCAAACATGTTACGGCAGAATTCCCCCGAGAGCCGTTCTCCCCGACGACCTTCTATCTTCTCCTGTTAAATGACCTTGTTCAGAGTATCCTTTCCTGTGGTGACATCCGTCTGTAGGATGGTCATTCCAAAGGAGGCTGAACGCCGCCGTGAGGTCAATTTCCCCAAGTTATGGTCGAATGAAAAAGGAAGGCTGTCCATAAAAACCAGTGCAAAATACGAGTTCAACAGGGTGACCATTTTCTGCCCAAGTAAGGCCATTAGCCACGCTCTACACAGTGCTTTAAGCAGAGCCCTGTAAAGCTGTATCACTGAAATGTTTGCAGCTTGGAGAAAGCCTTTATTGGCCTCTGAAAAATAAATAAAGGGCTTCTTTCCGGCCAACTGCCTGCTCAGTCTCATATACGACGCTTTATCAATTGTCTCAAGCGGACATTTAGAAGGGAAGAGCTTTTCTCTCTCTCTGTCTCCCTCTTTCTCCATCATCCGATGGTCAACACACACACACTCAGAGGTTGTGTCAATATGTCAACCTCGGTAGAGGTCAAGAGGAAATGAGATCGCTTTTCGGCTTCACTGTTTTGCCCCGGGACGTTGTTTCTAAGGACTAGTGCGTAGTAGACTCTTAACCGTAATGATTGTTGTGCGTATAATGATCGCTAAAAATAGGCTTTTCCTCGTACGTATGTCGGATATCATCAAAGGCTTAATCCCTCTCACAACGCCTTTCTCTCTCACACATTTTACCAATATAACGATATATTTCGAGGGTACAGCTTGCGTTGTTTTTATTACAAGGATAATGCAATGTGGCTTTGGGGCCAGTATCGTAGTATAGTTGGGCTGATTCAGCGAAAGCAAGACAAAAGAGGATCATATACAGGCCCATAAAAGACAAGGGATGCCATAGTTTGAGTGTTCCACTGGCAACCCTAACTCTTCAATCATCGCCAGTGAATGTGTCGTCAACATAAGAAAACAGCAAAAAAGAGAATGTTGGCTCCAATGCTGCCACTGACACATGCGTCCATTGTGTGTATGATGATACAGTCATACAATGTGCTTGTTTGCCACGACAAGCACAAACAAAGATGCTTTATTTTCTCCCAGTTCCACGACCAATGCAGTAAAGTGTTGAGTCGCCACTACGGCTCTCTCTTTCTTTTCGCCTCCATGTCTATTTTTAGACTTTTTACTTCCTTTCATAGCCAGTAGTCCCTTCTATTTCCACCCAAAAAAGGCCCCCTTTCGTCCGACCAAGTTAAGGACCGCGTCTTACGAGATATATACTACGTTCTAACATCACTCGCTGCATCGTACTGTGGAATGACCATTTGATGTGAATAAACGTCAACTGTTGTAGACATGAAGAATATAAAAAGTTGGGTTTGAAAGGAGCCTTTCTTCTCTTGCCCAAGATATATTCGTGCGTCATAGGATCTAGAAAACATACGTCCAGCAGTCTCAGCTGCAATCAATGGTATTGAAAACGTCGATATGGAACAGTCTCAGTGTCATATCAAAAAGTTGAGCTGAGCTTACAAGTTGATATGGTGTGTAAGAAAAGTAAAGCAGCGTCCCTGAACTAGGGAGTTGATATACTGTTTTAAACATTTCTACCAAAAAGGGAGACAAACGTACTTCAGCAAGCTATTCAACACTATAACCTAGTTATCAGTTATCGTGTTGTGAAACTGCCTTAAAATGTCATCCCTGATGGCCGCCAAGATGATTGAGGACATCGCCGGCATGCCCCAATAATTCCCTTAAGATGAGCTGCTGTGTTTTCATTGGGGGATTTTCCCCATTGAGATTCCGAGGATTATACGAGAAGGTGGAAATAGCCACCAGGCCGTTATATATCTGAAAAGACCTT
The DNA here is from genome assembly GCA_900659605.1 of Tisbe holothuriae. Taxonomy (NCBI): domain Eukaryota; kingdom Metazoa; phylum Arthropoda; class Copepoda; order Harpacticoida; family Tisbidae; genus Tisbe; species Tisbe holothuriae. The sequence continues at coordinate 7,447 of LR139827.1, forward strand.
CCGCTCCTGCTCCTCCTCATATATGCATTGCCGACGTCAAGTATGTGTTTTTGCTGAGGAGGGAGAATGTGAAAGCTATGCATTTTTCATATTTTGGGTGTAAGAGAGAAGGAGAAGAAAATTGCCCAATGAACCGAGAACATCTTCAAACTGATTTCTAGCCCCATTTTTTAAAAGAGGAACTTTTTGCATTGCTAGGTAAACATGCTGACTCGCATATTCTCTTATGAAAATCTTGAAGTTACCTTTGAGCTCAATATTCGATCGTACTGCATCTGACATGCTGTATTTTACACAAATTGTACGTGGGTGGAGTTATTTATTTCCTAACCAATCTGATGACACAATCAGACGAAAGAACGGAATGTAACGGCGAAGACAGCAGATGCAACTGGAGAGGAAGGACAGAAATAGACATAAAAAGGCATAACTTGGAATTACATTTGATAATGAGGAATTTGGAGCTTTCTACCAGATGTTGTTTTAGGCTGGTAAATCATTACATAATAACATGACATTTATAGTTGCAAATGAAAGTAGTTTCCGGCCTTAAATGTAACTTATTACAGCCTGAAAGGAAGTCACAGATTGTGTCAGCTCAAGATAATCCTTTCCCAGAATATTGTACGAGAACGGCCTTGCTGTCACAATACACAAAATGCAGCTGCCTCTAAAACACAAGAAGATAATCGTCTTGGCATTTAAGGTCATTGCCGTAATTATCAATGATTGATTGTCAACCCTTCCACATGTTTTGTCTTATTTCCCAGAGCGCACGCTATTATTGGGTGACTGATTGGGAAAAGGGACCTTTTGTAGGCGACATAATGGCCTTTTTCGACCTTCTTTGAGGAGGAAAATAGGTGATCAAGGTCACTGTGAGAGAAGGAAGGTGGGTCCATCTCTTACACTCTTTGGAAACAAGGGGGAAAAGTTTTGAGTGCGAAATTGACAACAAGGGTCTGAAAAGTTTTTTTCAAGCCTTCTTCTCTTAATGATCTATTTTCTGTTTTTGCCTCCTCCCCAACTTTTATTTCTGCACGTGCTCGAATTAATCCTATTGGCTCAAGAACCAAACAAGTAAGATTTGAAGACTTTTTCGTACTTTTGCACTGTGTCCTAGAATATATAAAATAACCGCCAACATATCTAATGTCGTGTCCGGAAAGCATTATAAATAGAGTCGGAAGCTACAAAGAGGATTAGAGATCTCAAAGATTGGAGAAGGGACACAAACAAGTCTTGGAGTAATTCCACAAGATTTATCTCTTTTCTACTCCACCCATGTTGACTTCTATCAACCGTGCCGTTAATAAAGGATGGCTTGAGAAAATTGGCTTTCTTCCCTCGCGTGAGTAAAAGCAATCTGGAGTAGGTAGAAAGAGGACTTTTTGCATGTGAAATTCGTTGTCCTCCTCGAGTAGAGGAGACTTCTTCTCCTGCTAAGCTCCTTAAATTGCCAGTATGGCTGGGGGATTCTTTTGAAAAGGACCTTTTGCGAGAGGAGGGAAAGCAATAAAGCTCTAAAGAAGATTTCTTCTCCTCGGTGATGCAAAATGTTTGAAGAATGTATGGCATGGGGGCACAATATTATAGTAAGTACGTCTCATTGCACAAATATGCCTCAAAAATACTTTTTGCGGCTAATGGTCTGCTAAATTTGCGCCAAATATATGTCTTAGTTGCTCAGAGCCCGTACTTGAGCATTATTGCTTTCACAAGGAATGTGCTTCTTTCCCAACGAAACAACCAAACAAAAATGGCTAAAAAGAGTTTTACAAATAGGTATCAAAATCCAAGCATTTTACAAGGAAACTAAAATGATTTAAATCCTGTAACTGGGACAGTATCTAATGAGAGCTTGCTCATATTTTAGGCCAGGCTGTCTCCTTCTTCAACAGTTGGCATGCCGCCTTCTCCCATTCTTTCAACACATTTTTGGATGTGTGTATTCTGAGGCCTCGAGAAGAAAGTTTCTCATTTCCAGACGACGACGAATTATTGTCCGTCTGCTGTCACACACAAAAAACGAGAAACAAAGGAATACAAACTTTGACGACGGAGAATAAATTGGATACACTGGCAAGACATTTGTATCCGACTGACGTTTATTAACATGTCAGTTTTGCGGTACTTATTGGTTTAGATCAAGTGCTTGTTCCTCTCAAGTTCTACACAGTGATATATTGACATCTCTATCGACCTAAATCTCTGATATCGTACACCAGAAAAAGCCTAAATCCCGAAATTGAGTTTGCCACAGAAAGCATTTCATTTCGAAAGGAAACCCAATATCCTCTCTTTCCCTTTATTTCTTCATTTTGAACTCTCTGGCTCTCTCTTTTCCTTAAAATGGTCACTTGAGCGTAAACTTTGCACCGAATGCGATACAACCGATCTGGCAGTCTCTCCAAAGAGATATCTGTTCAAGACAGTCTTTGTCTAGCTGCCCCACTTTCTTGATCCCTACAAATGCATACAATTAAGGTGGAATCGGTGTCACTTTTCATTAAATCTCTCGTCACGGGAGCGTGATCTAATTCAAGATGCTTTCGAAAAAAGGCCCTTTTTTACAAGAACCTTTCAGGACAAGGGAAAAAACGTTAAACTTTATTTAGACTTTTTCACGGTCCTTTTTCCATGTTTTCTCTCTTTCTCTTTGCTTCAATAAAACTTTTATTTTACTTTTCAGCGTTTCCGAGCAGAAGATGTGTATAATTTATCTTGGCCTTAGGATTTAATCTTAGTAGTCGAGCATGTCTGCAATTCGGAATGGCGAGACAGCCTAAAACTATGCTGAGCTTTGTGACTATTTTAGTCGCATTCTTTCATTATTATCCACGGAATTCCAACATTTTCAATCATGTCATTGGCTCAAAGTTTATTAATATCCCTTCTTCTTCATCCGAAAGTTCCTTAACAAGAAACAATGTACAGAAGAAAAGAAGTTTCCTTCCACCGTTAGATTATAGGCGATTAATCCGGGAGCTATTTCAGGAATTCCCAAGATTAAGTTCAACATGAACTATCCTTCAGTAAACATGATCATCCCCTGTATGATCACTACTAATATTTACCCAGCTTGTAAGCATATAATCCGATTATTAACGTCTTCCTCCTGTACCTGTAGATCCAGCAGAAGACCTTGGGGTAGTTTGGGTCGGAGGTGCAGTAGGTGATCCGGTTGGCCCAGTACTCGGTCAGCCCGTGCTCCTTGGTGACCGCCTTCAGCCCGGACGCCGTCACCGTCACCTTCATGATGATGGACGGCTTGTCGGAGGTCGTGTGGTTGCGCCAGAGGGTCGCCAGCGGCTTGTCCACGCAGCCGTCGCCTAAAAGGAAAAAGAAAGGGCGGGAAATTTGAAAATGAGCGAATACTTTAGAGAAAGAATGTTTCGAGGTGGAATATGATCCGTGTAAAAACTCGTTTGATGTTCTCACGCCTAAGATATAATATCAGACAAAGAATACGCGTTTCTTGCACAGTTTTTGTTTGAAATAAGAGCCTCTTATGGAGAAACACTCAAATTATATTAAAATAGGCGAGCTCTTCATGCTACTAGCAGGCAAAAAAGAAGCGGAAGAGCTTAAGGCAGTAAATATTCCCTCATATTTATGCCCCAAAATATGCCTACTTTAATTCTGCAAAAAGTTTCATTTCAAAGCGAATTATTTCCGTCGCGTGCCGCAGCTTTGTTATTTCGTGAGCGCATTAAATGTTTTCATTCCGCTAGTTTCTATTTTTAATATTCCCATCTGAAGAAAAGCACAAATTGCTTTCTTTATAAGTGAAATTCGCGTGTATGTTTCCCTGTTTTAACCCTTTAATCTCGTTTTCGCTCCTATTCTTGATAACGCAAGACTGTAGTTCTCATTTTAACTACCACAATAAAAACCCTTTTCTGACGAGTCATTTTCCAAAGCTATTCTTGTAACGAAACGAGTGCAAATCATTGATATTGTCGGCATATTTCTCCAGTCAAAATATGTCGATTGTTGCCATGATCCCAAACCCTTTTTATTGCCTTCTCCGTGTCTGAACATGAGCTTATAGAGAAAATTGGCAACTTCCGCACTTCCTTATTTTCATGGAGCTACCTCATGAATATAGAGATCCTCTCTAGCCATGCATACATATGATGGCATACTATAGAGGGTGGAGTAGCTTTGACATCCAATGAACATGAACATTAAGCTATTTTTAGAACACACAAAGAGATCGACAAATATTTTTTTTTAACCTTTTGCCCATCCTGTGAGCACATTTCCCAGGTATGTGACTCGATACTCCGGGTCTAAGTCGCTTATGGTGACACTCCGCTTCTTCCAGAAGAGCCGCGGCCAGCTGCTCCCGGTGCTCGTGCTCAGCGCGGTGGCGTCCGTGCTGTCACAGCTGCTGTTGCTGCTGCCGCCGTTCCTGCTGCCGGGGATGCGCAGCTGAGGCAGGCTTAAGGAAGACATCTTGCGCCTCACATTATTCGCCTGAAAGAAAGTTGAGAATACATGTTCGTTAATAGGGTTATATGACAGCACTTAGTTTGATTGGTACACTGGAAGTCCTTAAAGTTCTAGTTCTTGTAATAAATCAGTGAGAAGCATGTTTTCCATTCCATATGATAAATTGTGTCGAGAGTACAGTCGATATATATTCCGGATTTATCGATATCCATATATACGCGGCTTATATTCCCAGATGGTACTATTGGTGATAATTATGTTGTTGATACCGAGTTCCTTTTTTGCTTGGAATGTGTCAAATTCGGGAGAGAAAGCAAAAACACGTCGAAAGTGGAGCACACAAGTGTCAGAAACGAGGTTTACAAAGGGCGGTTCAGATTTATGTGCTTAGCTGGGATCCGGGGGATAAATATGATAGGATGGGTGGTGGTCTGCTCTCGGATGTATTTCATTTATTATCCTGGCTTCCGCAATCTGGATAATGGTTCGAGGCAAAAAACGGCTCATTAGCCTGAATTGCAGGTTTTATAACTTCGCGCCAATCTCATGATGAGCTTCAAATAGCTATTACTTTCCCACACATAGCATAATAGCGCTTTCATAACAATGTTTAGACTCTATAATGTAACATTATTATTCATGCACACGACTGTTTAAACTTAGCCGCTGGAATAGTTTATGCAGAGAAGGGCGGTCTTGTTTCTATTGAATACAAACACTTTTAATAGTTTGTTTCCACAACAAATTGTATTCGATTAACAGTGTTAAAACAGTACATAGACAAAGTCTACAGATAGCTTATCGTGTACCCGAGGCCTTATATCGTTTAATGCCGTTCTAATTTCTTTACCTTTGGCGTCGACATGTTTGCAACGAGCGTCATGAGTCACGTTTTCTTTGCTCCTCCGAAGGCTCTTCTTTCTTTCGTTCTTCTCCTCCGAGTTAATATCTTATCATCTCCTCCTTGGAGTCGTCTTCCTGTCTCCGAACAAAGGCCGCAATCGGCAGAATGCTGACATGCCGTATTTCTTCCTACTAATGGCAATTGTGTCTCTTGTTTGATAATGTGTCCCAGTTTCAAGAGATTGAATAAGAAACGGACACTGAAGCAGAAAGCAGAGTCACTTTTTGTGACATTGAGATGTCTATTTTTAGACCTTTTTTAAAGAGAGCAGCACTTGAAGCTGTCGATTTCAAACGATATCCCTCTGGGAATGTCTCAAGTGTTAGTTTTTTTTACAGAGAGAGATATCTCGATACGTTTTGCTCTGTGTTCACTGCGGCTGAACCAGCGATCTTGCTGCCTTCTCTGCGCGGACTGACATTACCGACAGCTCTCGCTCTCTCCCGTCTTTCTCTTTAAAATCATCCTCTCTTTCCCGCTCTCTCGCTCTCTAGCGCCCCACAGACGATGACTAAAGGAAAACAGGTACTACTTTTAAGAAGTCAGCTACTACGACCACTACTAAAGTTACTACTATACGGTTGTTAAGTCCAATACTCTGGAGGCACTAGCCAGGTATGGAAGAAGAAACGAGGAAGAGGGGAGAATGAAATAACTAACTCGCCCCCTGAGGTCGATTGACTTTGGCGCATGGAAGATGACACATTTCCCCTTCTGGCGGTGTTTTTAGAAACACTTTATTAAATATCATGAGTTTCAGGCAACCCTGAGTTGGAAATGGACGTGTCAAAGACAGGATATTGAAAGCTGCGTGAAAGGCCTTTGTAATAATTCACATATGCAGTGAGAATACAGTGAAGGGAAGGGCTTGTGTGTTGGGGTTAAGCCAAAAGGGTCTCGTGACATATGGCAACCCTTTCAATGTCATTCAGAGCAGGGTAGCTAATCTTGATCTAAAATCAGACATGGAACAGAAAAGAAGAAGAGAAGAGAAAAACTTGTTTCAGGCCTTGCGGCGAAAGCAGGCGAAATTTATGTCCTTTTATACCGAAATGTGGGCGGGCAACCCCCAGATAAAAGAGAAGGAACGAGATAGAAAAGTAACGTCATTGTTGGAAGAATCCATTCTTGGTTCTCTTTACTCGCAGTTTGCAGCAGCATTTGATCTCTTCTTTTCTTCTGTCTGCTGTTTGGGACCCCGCTTGCACTCGCGTTCCAATGCCAATGTCGGAAATTGTCTTGGCGTAAATCAAAAGAGCCGCTATAAGCACCAAGAAGAAAGCTCCGCTCGGAAAATACAAAATTACAAATCCACATGTACTATGGACAGAGAAAAGAAACTTTGCACTCGGGGAAACTTTGATGCAGCTGTCTCCGTGGAAATAATCATAATGCTCTCTTTTCCTTCTTCTCATATGGTGCATTGACCAGCAGCAGCATCTTAGTCTGTATCTTACTGCTGCTAAAAACCAGACGCCAGAGATATAAAACGGTTCTTCTGTATCTTTTAGGCTGTACTGCATATAATGAAAAGAGACAACAAATACTCCTCGTCAGATTTAATGTTTGTCTAAGGCCCGTCTCTCAGATGGGAGCAACTTTTAATCCAATACATGATTGATATTGAAAGCAACGGCTGTGAAATTATCTCTCCTTAAGTACAGCCATTGAGCAGACAAAGGCCCTCTCCTAAGTACACTTATTAGACCAAAGTTAGGCAAGTGCACAAACATTATCCCCCTTTTAAGTCTTCTTTGCGCTCGCTCAACCTTCAAATTGTAGAAGGAGAAGCCTTGCAAGTGACTTCATAATGAGTCTGCCGTTTTATGAGCGCAGCCAAAATATACTTTGATAGTGTACTTTTGGGGGCTTTATTTTAGGGGGCCCCCAATTGGACTGGAGCCAAAACGATCTAAATTTAGAACGATTCTACTGCTTAAATAGGGGCCCCATGATACTACAGAGCCAGAGATCATTATCGCTTTTAGAGACGTTACATAGCAGGCTTTTTAGAGAGTTGGTTAATCTACGGAGAACAATTTTTTCATCGATAATTCAATATTTAGCGGCTGGATAAAGGAAGCCGCTATTATTAGAAAATTGTTCCGCGGAAGAGGGCTTTTCTTATAAATACTAGAAACCCTTTTGTTACCATTTCTTTTTTCCCACCGGAGTCCGAAATATATATATCGGGCTTTCACCTTGGTCGCTAAAAGGCCTACGACGCCGCTCTATAGATCTCAATAGTCCCTTTAAAAGCGAAAAGGGATGAGATAAAACGGTATAGCTGGAAGGCATTAGCACTTCCTTGTTCGGGAGAATGGGCCCGTCCATCCTGGTTCGGATATGCTGTCAGGGTTGCCATTTTGCAAATACAACACATCACAAGGGATGACATCATTTAGGCTCAACTTTGCTCAGCTCTGGATCAAATGCACACCGCCTACGGGACTTTGAAAAGTGGCCCAAAGAAGAAGAAGAAAAGTTTTATAGTTCTCTTCTGCTTGGGACTTTCTCTCTCTTACATCCACACACATGGAACTGATGACGTCAGTAGTCCGATGCCTAAAACTGAAAAAAGGGGGAAATCTCGACTGGCTGCATGCACAATGTTTTAAAAGCGAAAAAAGGAAAGTGCTTACGATGAGAGAAGGAGGAGGAGGAGAATAAGCCTTTTATACCCGGCTGTCGGAAGCAGAACAAGCCTTTGTTGACATAGTACGGATAGCTAGATTCACATCCAACGTTATTACTTTGGCCTTTTCCTCCGTTTGCATAGCTGATCTTCGTGGGAAGCTTGAGAGAAAGGCTGTAAAAGGCCATCACATTTTGTCCTTCCTCTTCTTCTTTATACACAAGCCATTTTCGAAACAAACATCTGTCTATTATATGGACTCTTTTTTAAACAGACTCTTGTCATGAGAAGATTTTAAAGTGCTGCTTTTACGAGGTATCCTGTAAACATACATTTGGCAGCAGTTTCTTTATCTCTGCCAAATGGCCTTTTGAAGACATTTTTACAAATTAGGGCCTGACACAAATGCTTAAAGGTGGCACACAAATCGTAATAATAGTGCGATGCAGTTTCATAACCAGGAAAAGGTCACGGTATTTTATTACATATTTTTCACGTGGAACAATAACATTGCAGGCTTTGCATTTTTGTGCATTTGCAAACAATAACACCCGTTACGGGCATTACTTCTAGTGCAAAATATGACCCTTGCTCATTTTTAGAATGCCGATATTCATGCTTTTCCCGCCATTTATTTAAATCAGCTCACCATTCGTTCCATAATGCACAGAATGGACGTCACAGGGGCTTTCCTTGGCTCAAAACAAATGTATTATAAATTCCTTGCACGACACTGTAATAATGTGACATTAATGCTTGTTAATTGTCTTCTTCTTCTCCGTTGCATTTTGGACTAAATGCTGTTATCATAGGACGAAAAACGACCCGCTTCCGACGAACAGAGATAATGATGAAAAAGAGTGACTTAAGTTTTAACAAATTATACAGAAACGAAGAGAATCCAGTTCCGTCTATGTGATGAAATAATAATAATAATGTTAAAGGGCTTGCTAATGCGTACTTGTTATTTGCCATTTTTGAACGGCCTGTGTTTAATTATTTAATGCGCTTCTCCGAATAGGAAGGTTTGAGGGAAGGCATTAAAATTAAATTATTATTGAATTTTGTCTAGAAAAGCGATATTGCGTGTTAGTTGAGGGGAAAAAGGCAATTGTACGAGAAGAGAAGAATTAATGAGTTGTATGAAAAATTAAACATGTGACAACGAGAATTGTAGGGAATGCACTTTGTACATAAATTTAACATTTTATGCATTACTCATATACATAATGTACGTAATATCTTCACCCGGCAAGCCGGTTTCACTGCATTAGCACATATATAAATTATTTAAAACTTGCTGTACAATTCAATAAATTATAAACCAGTGATACTACAACATCAGCCATTAATGTTGAACCAATTTTCTTCCTCTTCTCTATCGCTGCCAATAGATCAAAACTGTTTTTCTTCTTCTTCCTCTTCTTGGCTTCTGCCATCCGTTTTTAAAATCCACAGACTTCTTAACTGTATCCAACTTTCGTAGAGATCGGTGGCTGTGCGCACACGCCAGTAGGAAGAGGAGGAGGAAGAAGTTTCCTTAATAAGTGTCATATGGTCGAGCATTCTAAAGCGAAAGTTTTCAGTTCGTCTTCTTTCTACACATGCCTACAGTGCAGAGATTAGTTAAACATTGACATTCATCTATAAAATAACAAAATTAAAGGGAAGTAAATATATTTACTTTTAAATGATAATAAAACTATTTATTTTTCAATCTGATATAACTGGCCTTTAGGATTTTAAATCACGGGAGCAGAACGGATAGCTACAACTTTCCACTGCAGCTGCTGCTGAGGATATGCAACATTTGGAATTCAATTTTCTCTTTCTCGTTCCTTTTCAGAACACACTTTTTTATATATTATGAAACCTTGTCATTCTACTACTGGACCCACTTTTCAAGCCAATTTGCTGCCTCAATCAAAAGAAATATCGACAAATTCAATTTCATACTCTTGTACTTTTTCCAAGGAGAGATACTCTTAAAATTCTAAGGTCCCTTTTCTTGACCGCCAAGTACACTCCACGCATTTTTCCAATAATATTATTGCTTTACGTTCACATACACACACACTTGGCTTGACCTTGCTTCAGGGAGAACACACTTCAAACGTATATTAGCAGGTTTTAATCCCCCTTTTGGGAAACAAGAAGCTGTGTGTCCAAAATTCATGGTCATTTTCAGTGTGTAGATAATCATTTATACACACTCCCAGCTACTTAAAAAGGTCGTTACATTGCCAGGAGCGCATTCACAAGAAAATGAATTGGTTATCAAGCCATATTTAGACGCAGCATTTTTGGTAATAATATATTATGTTCAATTAGGCGGAAAGTTAATGATATAATACGAAATATTTCCATGCGAGTTAATCCGGTTCTCCATAAGATTGCATTCATTCCAAATATTGTTATAATAATCCCTTTGTTGAAATAATTATTATTACTGTCGAAGGCATTCAACTGATAGATGGCTGTGACAAGATAACAAACGAAATAATTGCACATCTTGGTGCGCGTGCATAAGGGATGCCTTTTAACGCCATCTATTACGTAACAAGAAGAACGTAAAAGTCATCTGGACAGTTCTCGTTTAAAAGTCAATAACAATTACATCACTAACCATTCAGGGATGCCACATTACTAAGATGGCTTCCCTTAATACGTAATAGGCGTGACCGACTCATTTACGCATCATCCGCCGCCGCCCACGTATCCTTGATTCTGTTCCGCTTAACTTGGCGACAATAATGACTGACTGGCAGTTAGGAAAGAGTTATCATCTTATATCGGAGGGGCATAATTGGCGACTGCTTGTTTTGATGGTTCAAGGTTGAGACACATGTGGAAAGAATATTTAAATGTGTTTTCAAATATTGTCAACTCTTCACTCAAATAGGTTAAATTGGCCTATTTATTAATGAAAAATACTTTCAACAAGGAAAAGACGGATAGAGAATACCAAATATACGTTTGTCCTGTAGAACATTTTATTTATTCCTTATTCAAATATGAACAATATATTATGTGAGAAACTCTCTCTCGGCCATGTTGACTGATCATTCCATGTAGAAAAATAGCACAACAATGATATAAAAACCGCACATATTCATTCTTTCTAGCTCTGCGAACAAAATTTATAACATAAGAGAAACCGGAGGGAAAAGTTTTACAATGCATGTGTAAAACGAGACGAGGAAAAAACTGAACATAATCGGTTCAGTGAGCAACACATTCTCCGAGGAAATATTTAAATTTTCCCGGGGAAAATATTGCCTGCTCCGTTATAATTCACTTTAGCAAACACAATACAGTCCAGTGGTTTGTTTATAACCCTATGGTTTCATTATGTGCCGTCTCCGCCCTTCCTGTTTTCACTTATACATTGGCGTATTCAAACACAAGTCTATGGTCGCGCATTGACGCTCTGGTTTTAACTCTTTTTTGTTATCAATAATGTAAATAAAAGGCTTCGAATGTGAATGCACTCCGAGGGTCAATTGAGGTCAATTTACGCTAATTGACACTGAGCAGACACATCACAAAAGTTGGTTGACCCATTTAAACAGGAGTCACTGACCAGCTAATGCACTCTCTTTTAAGCGCTGTTACTATGGAAATGTAATTATTCTTTGTCAAATGTGCCTCATGTACTTTCCTTAATGATTTTCTGATAATGAAGATATGAATATCAAAGGTAGTGAAGTGGAATATTTTTTTTCTACGGAGATTATACTTGGAAATTACGAGGTGGGGGTAGAAAGAGTCTGGATCATAATTAATAACTTATAAGCGATGCGCAATATGAGAAATCATTAATATTTTTCCGACGAAGTATCATTATATCACAGCAGACTTTCATCAACGATAATTGACCGTTAATTATTAATTACAATACGTCGTATTTTATTCATGCCCATCGTATGAAACTCTCCCTCTTTAATACATTGTTCGGAAAAGGGCGATTCTCATTCATCCCATTTTATGCTTCGCAAGCGTATCCATGATGCACTTTTTATCCCTTCCCAGTAGAAAGAAAAGTTACATTCATGATCGAACCTTGAAGAAGCTTATTATAATCAGAGCATGCAAAAAAGGGAATCCTTTTGCCACCCTTGCAGCAAACCCATCCGATTAATAATGAATAAGCAAGCTGCTGCCGCCGCCCTTGGTTGTAGTAGCGATAACCATCTTTCAATGGCATTTAATAATACGGAGCAGCTCAGTGCAAGAAACATCCTTGAGCGTCTAGCCGGTTTCTTTGCATGCTATTGTTGGTTGTTCCCGCAGGCGACTCCTTTTATGCATCACTAAGGTCAAACTAGAGCTACTCTGCTCAATTTATGCCACTGTCTTGCATTTTAATGGACTTGTATTGTGTATAAGGCCATGTTTGGGGAGCAAATGGTGCACTTTTGGGGGGAAGTTCGATTGAGATATTGACTTTTGAGGATGTTTAAGGACCCCAATAATGAAGATGCGAATTATCCGTTGGAGGTCAAGGTGGATTGGGAGTGTTCTTCAGGGATGCCACTTTATTTGAACTACCTTATTCATTATTACACAGCTATATAATAGATCTAATACACTCTGGTGACCCTGCAATATGTGAAATTCGTCTTGCAGGATGCATGGAATCAAAGCAGCTTTTGTGATGGAGGAGAAGATAAAATAATTTGATTTTTGCACTCTGGGATGGATATTGAAAATATTGCTCCCAGCAATTGATTCCTTTTTAGGCATCGTATTCTGACCTCACTTTTGCAAAAGAGTGAATTTTGATCAATTGACAGAGACGTTGTACTGCACCTGGCAACCGGTGCATTTTTATACACACATTTCCCTTATTTTTCCTCAATTTCAGAGCTTCCAGGCAATTTTCATCCTTTTCAATTTGGCGTTAAGTTTATATCTTGGATCTCTATATGCACCGAGTAAGCGGCAAAGGAGAAAAGAAAGAGGCCGTTTGTTTATCCCGGAATACACCTCGCTACAGCAAACAATGCTGTCGAAACATATTACATAATAACTTTCTTCTCAGAAAGGAGCCGTTATTAAAAGGTAAAATTTGTTGAAATGTGTCAACAGACGACAAACTTGTGATTAATTCGGACAGCCTGACACATGATCGAGGAAGCCCTAGTTTACTTTACTTCTCAGTACATGCGATTGACATCCTTATGTCTATTATTGGTCTTATCGGTGAGATATACACATTATTGGATGTTGCTATGCAGTCTTGTTGTGGTGAAAGAATAGATAATACTTCTACTGTATTATTTTGTCATCTAAAACTGTATTTATAGCACAATGAGGAAAACTGGAGAAATTTAAATGCATTCCAATCTGATTACACAAAAGGCTTACTTGAATTGAGCGTGCTGTTGAAGAAAATAAATGAGGGCCTGTGTCCTCATTAAAAAAGAGAGAAAATAAAAATGCGGAATTGCGGCCAAGCAAAACAAAAAAAAAGTTGGTAAAAAGACAAAGGAACTCATTTAGACCGCATTATTCTACAACATGCTTATGATGAAGTCCCCTCTTCAAAGCAAGTACCAGCTTAATATATTTGCCTTTGATATGCTTTAATGGTTAGGT
>LR139828.1:0-23511 GCA_900659605.1 Tisbe holothuriae
CGGCCAAAAAGTCCGGCTGAATTAAGACTTATTAAGCAAATGTTCAGTCAATGTTATTAATAACTTTGACTGAACATTTGCTTAATAAGTCATAATTCAGCCGATCTTTTTGGCTGGGAAGATGTACAACGAAGGCTCTTTACTTCATATCAGTGCAGATGCACATCCAAATATTGATTGGGCGAACAGCTACATTCCGTCGTGATTCCGATCCCATTTAACCATCCTGTCCTGGGTTAATCCTGGTTTCTTCATTATAATATTCTTCATTGTATAGTGATGTCTTTCCCTTCTCTCTAGAGAGCTCTAGATCCTGGCAGTCATATTCCTGACTTTGCTTAATTTACTGCAGTTCTTGTTCATGGTCCCTTTTGGATCCGATCAGTTGATTTTTGTCCAACATGGGTTCCAGTGAAACATATACAGTGTATCTGCAGAATTAGGCCTTCAAAAGTTCTAATAGTACTTTTTTCATGACAAAGCCACGGCGTTGGGTATAGGGCATGGGATCGGAATTCCGTTTTGAGAATTTTCGGAACCAGTACTTTCCAGTACAGTTCCGGAATTTTCCGGAATTTTCCGGTACCAATTTTATGTAGTAAAATATACAAAAACTGTAAAAATTGAAGTTCTTACTTTTTAAAATTTTATTGCATCAATGTACCTAATAACTGCTATTATTGTCTTCAAGGATATTATTCTGACAGTCATTTAATATATTTCTTATTTTACGACCATGTTATGGTCCAAAAAGGCTAAAATGCTTTTTCATTAAGTAAAAATCTAGTGTTGGTACCGGTTCCGGAATTCCGGAATTCCGATCCCATGCCCTAGTTGGGTATATCTTTAACTTGCTTTGATTTACTCAAAACACTCACACTCTTGGAATGTATATTTAACTCTTTTATACTACGAGTACATTGGTACCATGAAGCTACTATATAATGATTGGTTCATGCTCGCAGTGTCGCACATACATTATTTATCGGATCGAAAAGCTCATTGAAACATACTCATAATATAAGAAGATGAACATTAGTAGAAATAGTCAAATAGACAATCAAAAAAGCTGTCATTCAATCAATGGGTGAGACCTAAATATCCTTTAAAATTATACGTGCTAGTACACATATATTTATTCAATCTCTTAATTCTCTTTAAAGTACTATTCGCATCTTTACCTTGTTTGCAGTCGTTTTTATAGTATTTTTGGACGTATTTTTCTATTTTAAAACACGATTAGCACGGAAACAAGAACAACCAGCAGGGTCTCTCTGATCTTTATGGACACAACATAACTCTGGTAATAATTAATTAAGTTCGCTTGTAGTATTTAGTATACTAGTAATAATACAAAAATATATTGATAATGCACGTTCAAAAAGTTAAGTATCACGAGGTTGCGTGATTTTTTTTCTCTCTCCCCTTTTCCGACGCTCGGCAAAAATACAAAACATTTTAACATAGAAAACAATAACATCCTATTTTTTATAACGTTGAAATGTGCCTATAAATTTATAAACTTTATAAAGATTCACAACGGGGCAGTGGTAAAGTACAAGATCTAGCCATGCATCGCTTCGTGTCCCCCATCCCTTCCTTGAGCCACGTCCACTCCACCATCGACCGCATCTCCGCCCTCAATGCCTTCATCACCCGATTGCCACGCCCTACGGAACACAACAATGCGTCCATCCCCGTGGCCATCAAGGACAACTTCTGCCTCGCCGGACACCCCACCACGTGCGCCTCCAACATGCTCAGGACATTCATCGCCCCGTACGACGCCACCATCGTCAGCCAGATCAAGAGCCTCGGAGGGGTGCCCGTGGGGAAGACCAACCTGGACGAGTACGGCATGGGCTCAGGCGGCATCGACTCCGCGTTCGGGCCCACCAAGAGCTTGTGGCGGTCAGGGTTGCCATACACGTTGAGGGACTTTGATGGGAATGTGCTGCAGGGGTTGAAGACTGATGCGCTTACCGCAGACCTGGAGAAGGACTGGGTTGTGGCTGGGGGCAGCTCAAGCGGCTCCGCGGTGGCTGTATCGTCAGGGGCGTGTCTCGTGGGAGTTGGGTCTGACACTGGCGGGTCTGTGCGCATCCCGGCTGCATGGAATGGACTTGTATCTCTTAAGCCTGGCTATGGGGCGGTGTCCAGGCACGGGCTCATCCCACTTGTCAACAGCCTCGATGTCCCTGGCTTCATGACAAGACGAGTGGGTGACATGCAAGCGCTGTGGCAGGGGCTGAGGCAGTTGCCACCTTGTACCAAGGACTCCACTCTGGACCAAGAGTACTACAATCCGGACTTCAAGCCTACAAGTAAACCCATTCAAGATCTCGTCATTGGCATCCCTGAAGAGTATCACTGCCAAGACATGTCCAAAGAGGTTCTACAATCATGGAGTGATGCAGCTCAATCGTTGGAATCCCTCGGTGCGACAGTCAAGAAAGTGTCGTTGCCGCATACAAAGTACGCCCTCTCTTGCTACAGTGTGATCAACCCTTGCGAGGTGGCGAGTAATATGGCTCGATATGACGGGCTCGAGTACGGCCTCCGGAGCAGTGAGGAGGGTGCTGAGCGGTCAACAGAAGCCCTCTACGCGTCAAGCAGGCATCTTGGCTTTAATGAGGTCGTCCGTGGCCGGATCCTCGCTGGAAACTACTTCCTACTCAAGGAGAACTACTCTGAGTACTTTGAACAGGCCATGAAGATACGAAGATTGATCAGCGAGGACTTTGACAAGGTTTTCACAGATGGTGTTGACATGCTGCTAACGCCCGTGTGCCTCAGCACTGCGCCCATGTTCAGCGAGTACTGCAAGGCGGATAACCGGACGCAGACGACCAAGCAAGACTACTGCACGCAGCCAGTGAACCTGGCGGGGCTGCCGGCTGGCACAGTACCTATAAGGTTGTCTGAGCAGGAGTCACTTCCAATTGGGGTTCAGCTCATCGGCGGAATGAGGTCTGAGGTGCAGCTATTGGACGTTATGAGAGTGTTAGAGGATGCCTACCAGTGCCCACAATTAGTCTTGGAACAATGATATTTATGCTTAATTTATCATTTATATTCATACAGAAGTAATATATAATTATTGCGAGATAACATCAGGTTGAGATCCTCTCGTCCGATTGAGCGACACTTCTGACAGCCTAAAATCATCCTCGACGATATCAGCTCCTGCCACGGGAGCGTGATACTCGGCCTTGATCCCGAGCACGTTCTCCCTGCTCACGAACCCGCCCGTGTACAGACTATTCACCCGGACAAAATCGTTAATCCCAAAGCCTCTTGTGCTTCTCTCCTCACACGGCCGCTCATAAGCCTTCAAAGGCTCTCTCATGATGATATTCTCAGAGTGGTTCTCCCGCACAAGCCGCTCAGAGTCCTGGTTCAGCACCGTGACCACGATCCGACCCTGCAGCGGCCACTCCAGCAGGTCGTCATTGTCCCCGCGCATCACATGGACAAACAGGCCGAGATACTCCTCGCCGCGCTCCAGTATCACGTTACACCGGAGGCACAGGCGGTATCCGAACGGGGCAGTGTAGAAGCCGTGAGACCAGATCACGTACGAGTGCGAGCTGCGCATGCGTCCGTGTATGGAGCTGAAGTCTGGAATGCGCCAGAGGAACGTGCCGTGACAGAAGCGGCCGAGATCGGCTCTTAGCCGCTCACTGCGGCCCTCTCGCATCTCGGTGAGCTCATTGCGCAGACGCTCCTTTTCAATGGCATCCTCATGACTTTGCTGCTCCAGCCGGACGACGCGCGAGAACAGGTCCTTGAGCAGCTTCTGGTTCGACGCCATCGTCGTGCCTGAGTACGTCCTTGTCAGCGGGGACGCGGACGCCTCCTCCTCTGACTGAGGCTCTGACAGCGCCTGCATTTGCTGGAACTTCATGAACTTCTCGCACAGCAGCTGCATGTGGCGCTGCATCTGACTCTGGTTGTGGCTGGCGAGATCCTTCCGCGGGACCTTCTCCGTGCACCCGACTGCTGTGAACGGACACGCGATCGGAGCCTTGGGGCAGATGACCTCCTGGTGTTCATGGCTGTTCCCGAGAGACTCGTCGACGAGGTCGCCGCACGAGCCGCACGTAAGGCTCTCCAGTCTGGAGATCTTCCGTCTCCGCGAGCCGCCCGTTGATTTCTCGGAGGCCGCCTGCACGGGGCAGATTTGGATGTGACTGTCGATGTCGGCCAAGTGGGTGACGTTTGTGCAGCCGAGGGTGTGGTTGGGACACTTGACGAAGAGTTGGAGGATTTCTCGGTGCGTCATGGAGTCTTGGAACAAGTCACCTGGATAAAAATTAGATCAAGTTTAACCCAAGAGTTTAACTTTAAAATTGCAATCGATCTAGTCTGTCTGATCTGATTAGCTATGACGGGGTAAATAGTAGGATTTTTAGTAATAAATTTTACCTTCTCCAAGTGTACAATTATCCTTTGGGCACGTTTTTCCTTCATTAAGCCAAGTCAAAATACAACTGTAGCAGAACCTATGTCCACAACTCGTCTGGTACGGGTCCCGCTGGCACAGCAGGCAAATGGAGCACTCGTAGCGGGCGTCCAGCTTCTCAACGAATGTGTGGTCATACCCGCCCAAGACGTAGTGCCGGCTACGTGGGTCAGAGGCTGCGGAAGTGCCGTCCATTTCAGACAATGCATTGGCAGTCATATTAGCAAGTGTCAGATTACTAAAGTTCTTAAAAGGCACTTCACAGACTACTGAAAACCCCTGCGATGTGCATGTGTTGTGCGCGCGCTCTACGCACAAGCCAGGTATGAGTTTAGTTGAAGCGGTGACTCATCCGACGATTGCGAGGAAAAGAACATTCCCGACTACTTATCGTAATCATTAGTTTTATTTCTTTTATTTAATCATTTGTATACAGCAATTTTGGGCTTAAGTTTAACTTTTTATGTGGGCCTAATTGCCATGATTACTTTTGTCCAGATTCAGTGTGCCTTTGTCTGCAAATTTTTTCTGACACTTTTGAAACTGATGTTAACCCACACCACTTTTATACATCAGTATCAAATTACACCTTGTTAAACTCGAAAACTCAATCTTAGTAGAGGAACAGATAAATACTACAGATCAATAGTTTCGAGCTGTTCCAAATTATTCTACCGCCGCTGGCAGCAGCAACAAAAATATATAGCTCTTTTAAACACGAAAAATGTCCTGTTCTTCAAACTCCCATTGTGGGATATCCAGGTTCAACGAACGCCGAACCACTGACTGAGAATAACACGAATATGTTCTTTAAGAAGACAGCAGTGGTATTGTTTATATAATGCAGACGACTAGATGACTGGGAAGCACCATCCAGAATTCATTTTCAATATCAACTTGCTGTTCGAGTTGATTATGAGACTGTAGTCCGCTGTCTTGCAAAGAATTTAATTTAAATATCGTATTTCCACTTTTTAAGACTCTCTTCCTTACGATCACTTCTTACGTCACAATCTTCTTCAGCTTCATGTTCATATTCATGAGAATCTCGTTGAGGATCTTGGGGTGGTTCTCCGCGATCTGCTTCCACCCGGGCGTCTCGGACACCTTGCTCATGTTGTTCGTCACGAACTCAATGGCCATGGCCTGCAGGTTCTTCGCCTCGTGCAGGTAGCCGAGCACCAGCACGTTGGCCGCGTTCGCCACGTCGATGTTGTCGCACATGGCCTCCTCGCAGATGGTCTTGAGCCGCGCGATGTTGTACTTGTCGGCGGCGGTGAGGAGCGACGACGCGAGCGTGGGGATGCCCTCGGCCTTGTCGGTGTACAGGAAGCGGAGGAGCTCCTCCAGGATGTCAGGCTCAATGTCGTCGATCTCGACCTCGTTCGTGAGCCCCTCCTTGGTCTCGGTGTGCGAGAACATGGCGTCAAACACGTCGCTCCGCGCGGACAGCACGGCCTTGTGACAGTGGAAGGTGCGCTCGCCGCAGCGCACAGTCACGTCCGAGAAGCGCTGGTTGTTGAACGACTTGCCCAGCTGGTCGCCCAGACTCTCGGTCTCCTCGAACTTGACCTCAACCTTCTGCTTGCGGCCGTCCGTCTGCCGGTCGCTGTAGTAGATCTCCAGATTGCAGACGATGGTGAGCTTGCCGCCGGGCATCAGCTCGTTGCACTTCTCTGTCAGCTTGGCCTTGGAGAAGGCCTTGCCGTAGCCCCACGAGTTCTGCTCGGGGGAGAACTTCTTGAAGGTGTTGCCGATGCGGCCCCACGTGGTGCCGTCGTAGCGCTGCACGCTGAAGTCGTACTTGACGTCCAGGTCCTCTTGGCGGCGCGACGTCAGGAAGACGGCCACGTAGTCGCTGTTGTCTTCGCCCTCCTCGCCGTTGGGAAACACCTGGAATTACGAACACCGTTAGAGTCATTGTACTTCGTCTAAAAAAAGCCAGATAAACCTCCCTAAATTCGTACACCCTCTAAACTATATTTCCCGGTTCCGTTTGTTTACCTCCAGCTGGAATGTGAGATCTGTGTTTGTCCCCTCGTACACCTCGACGCCCACGGAGAACACCGGGCTGCAGAGACTGTCCCCGACCTCCGTGGCCTGCGCGCGCCGCATGAAGTCATCAATGGTCCACAGGTGCCGGCCCTTCACCTTGTACTGCTCGGTGCGAGACCACGACTCGCACACCTCCTCGGACTCCGTCTCCAGTTTCCGCTTGCGGCTCATGGTGGGCTTGAGGGATGATGTTGATGAGTAAAGAGGAGCTCAAGCAAAGAATGGAGGCGGGCTATTCGGATGCTAGAAAGAGAAAAAAGATCTGGGTCAGGAAAGCAGATTCAAGTTTCCTTTTGAGGCACGTAGAGCTGGGGTGGGTGTATTCTTTCTTCTCTCAACTGATCAATAATTTAAACAATCTTTCTTCACGCGCTTCCTGATTTTACGTCTCCTTTTCTTGTCTGTCACACCCACAAATTTTCTTCTAAAGCCACACGAGTGACACAATTTTCCAATATTTGTTCCTTTTTTCGAATATCTCTTTTAAAACTTCACTGTTGAGTGGTCACAGGAGGAAAATCTAATGTGAGTTTATAAAAGTTGACTGGGTTCAACAGCACTGTTTTTAACGTCATAGTCCGGGATTATCATTTATGTCATAGATTGTTAGTTCGCCTCATCACGAGAAGCCGCCGTTGTGCGCCTCCAGCAGCAGCTGAATGGTCTGCCAGTGCTCCGAGTTGGCCCACGCCAGCACGGCGTCCGACCTCTGGTCCCGGATGGCCTCCAGAAGCGGCTTCAGCTCCTCGCCGCTGATCGGGTTCACAGTCTGCGTCGCGAGGTACAGAAGCAGGTGGAAGTCCCGGAAGAAGTCGGCGAGCACCGGGCACGACGTGTGGTACCGGGCCAGTGCCGGGAAGTCTTGCAGGTGGCCCTCCATGGGCCGGTTCTCCACCGGGAAGCGGCTGTTGGCGTCGACAGGGGCGTAGAACGTGTTGACGGGCTCCTTGGGTGTGGCCACGGGCAGCTCCACGAGCAGATACTCGACTGGCAGGGGCCGAGATGTCTTGGTAACCTCATTGCCGTACTGATCCTTCTCCTTGTAGAGGACGTCAGGGATGTAATGGCCCGGCGTCGCTTCCGGCACGTAGCCCAGCTCGGGCGCATCTTTGGTGGGGATCAGGCAGTCGTCCCTGACTAATGCCATGCACTGGTTTGACACCTGGTAGCCCTCCATGTGAACCTGCTTCTCCGCGTTGCCAGTCACCAGCACCGTCACAAACTTGGAGCCGAACGCGCCCTCTGACGAGTACTTGCACGGGTTCGGGTTCTTGCTCTGGTAGTAGCCTGCCGTGATGCACTCCTGCGCGGACAGGAAGTGACTCTCGAGCTTCCTCACGTGACGGACGTTGCCTTTCGAGTCGGGAATGAGGTCTGTGAAGATCCATCCCACCCTCCTGAGCCCCAGCGCTGCTGCCAGCTCTTCCACCTTTGCCTCCTCCGCCTCTGCGGCTGCCAGTTTGACCAGATCCCTGCCGCACTCCTGCGGCGGCTCGTAGATGGCGGCGACGACGGCCTTGATGCCGAGCGGGACGTCTGGGAAGGCCTCGTACCGCCCGTAGAGGAAGCCAATGCGTTGGCCGCCTGTGATGCGCCAGTATTCCAGGAACTTGTCCACGATGCCGGGGTTCTCGAACTCGATGTGGTCGACGTGGCGGTACTTCTGGCGGTTGAGAGTGATGGTGGAAGGCTGGAAATAAAGGATATTAGAGTTAAACATTCTTTTCAGAATAGGAGTGATAGGACAAGAGTCAAGAGGTGTCCAAACTTGTTTCAAGTTGTTTGACAAGATGCGAAAACAGGATTTTTTGCCTGCGCTATCCGTTTGATGAGTATCAAATATAGAAATGGTATTGCACCATCTCGATTTAGTTCTAATCACATGATTTAACCCATATATAGACCAATGCTGACGTTTCCTAGACCTATTTCATCATGATGACTGTCATATTTACCTGGCACTGTGAGCATACTCCTGCCGGGTACGGCTTGTGCGTGGTGCACCCAGGCTTGATCTTGCACCGGATGTCCTCGAGCGCCGCGTACTTGCCCTTGCTGACGCCACTGCGCAGCTTCCTGATGTACGACTGGAACGACATGAACTTGATTCCCTGCTCCTTGAGATACGCCTCGTCGTACGGCTCCACGGAGGCGCAGTAGAGGCACTTCTGGCCAGTCGCCCGGTGCTGACACTGCGGCGTGAGACCGATCTCGATGCGGCCAGTCTGCGGACCCAGCTCCACGTCCACGGCGTCTTCCACCACAATCCGGGGCGGAGGGGCGGAGGAGGGCGTGTCTGACGTGTCCATGGAGGCGGACGACTCCGCCCTGCTCATGGAGCCCGCGCTGGAGGGCGTGTCCTCGTCCATCTCGTCCGCCCTGAACCTGGTCCCCTGCAGCGGCGTGATGTAGAGCGCGTCGCCGTGCTTGATCTTGAGCGTGGTGAGTGTTGCCATCCTGGCAGGCTTGATCTCTGCTCCGGGCCTTCCGTTCTCGTCCCGCTTGATGACAAAGTCCTGCCCGTCCAGGTCGAGCTCAGCCGCGATGTCCCTCTTGAGTGCGGTGGCCGAGGCCGTGCTGGAGATTGAGATCCGCTTCCGTCCCGAGGACGATCGCAGCGCCAGCGTGATCTGCGGCATCGTGAGGATGGAGTCGGGGGTCGAGATATCGAGGTCTGCAAAGAGTTTTCTTCTTCTCTTTTGTCGTCACTTTAAAACAAGTCTTCTTTTTTGCTGTCGTCGTCGTCGTTTCACTTTTGCGCCGTCATTGGTGTTGTGTGTGCGTGTGTCCGTGCGTGCGTGGTGCGTGTGTGCGTCGGCCGAGTGGAGTCTTTGCCAGTGCAGCCAGTGGCTCTGTCTGTCCGGAGGTGAGTGTCGTCGTCCTCCGTCAGCTCGCCAGCTGAATTCTCTGCACACTCAGCTGAAAGAGGGAAGAGAAGGAAGGAAAAGAAAGAAAGAAGGAAAGAAAGAAAGGCTGAGGAGAGAGAAGTGAAGCTGGAGAAGTGGAGATGCGGAGAAGGCGGGGATCGGGGTAGGAGGCAGAGCTTACAGAACTCGATTGAGAACGGCAAGCGGACATTTGTAGAGTAAATTGTTAGTTCCATGAGTAAATTACTAAAATTAGTGGTAATATCTTGGATGAACTCTTTTGGGGAACTCATCACGAGTTCTACGACTCTTTATAGTAAGCTCACGAGCAGCACCATGCAAAAATGGATAAGTTATATCGTATGACGGTATGAGTAAATTTAGTCTACGTATGCATACGATCATCAAGTATTTTTCTATAATGCATATAGATAAATACTTGATTTGATCTAATATTCAGCCCAAGAGTTTAGCAATAGATATTTAATAAGAGTACAAGTTAAGAACTTCTCTTTAGCAATGTGAATACTAGTCACTTGTCAGTTAACCGCGCGTTAATCGTGAGCATTGCAATCTCATTTAAGTTTTAGAAGATTTTTTTGTACTTGTCAACGATCTTAAGGAATGTGAAATAATATATTGTAACTCTTCAAAGCTGCAAACATATCACTTTGAATGTCAATTTATAAATTAGAATATTATATAATTTTATTAATTTAATGATCAAATGAAATGTGGCTAACGTCAGAAAGTTTTATATGCGGTACACGGTGTTAGTACGCTCCCTCGTACCGAAGAGTCCACCATTCTGAATCCATCCCATACTAGCAATGCCTCGCACTCCAGAGTCCGTCTACTTCCCGCCCCGGCCATTAGACAAAAGAGCCCACTTTTCAAGAGAAGAAGCCACAAGCTGACAGTTACAGCAAGTCTTTTGTCCCTTAGTTGCTCTCTTTAGTTTGCGTATCCGCAGAGATAAATTTGAGCCAATGCAACTTTTTAGGACTTGCAAAAAGTAAACCCAGACAAACAAAGACAAATGGAATTTGTGCCTCATTCATGCTCTTGCATGGCTAACCCCGAGGAAATGTTGCTTGTTTGGATGGGTTTCCCCGACATTTGCTGACAGAAAAAGACATATTACTCTTGTAAGTCCATAAATATCCTCTGCAAAAGTCTTTTATTGAATTTCGCATGCAATAATAATCCTTTGTTTTCCTCTTGTTTCTCGTTACTCAAGCGCAGACTTTTGCGTTTCTCCCTTCCATGAATGAATTGGGAGGAAAGAACCAAAACTTTGCCTTTCGGTTGCTGCCTTGCTGGGTGTTTTTCATAAAAATTTTGCTTCTGGAACGTTGCCAATTTAACGGAGGTATCATACAGAGCTGTATCTGCAACCCTGGGGGCTTAATTCTTCCAAAAAATATTGTAGTATTCTCTCCCAGGAGAGGGGATCTTTGATCGTGTGCGTGTATGAAGAAGATGAAGAAAAACAAGTCGATAACATGGTCAAGAAAAATAAACACAATATTGCGTATTTCGTGCAAATGATTACTAATTGACTTGTTATGTTGTTGGGTTAAAATAAAACGTAGATTATTGCTGGATAAATGTAAATATGTATGCTTGGAAAAATTGCACGAATAACGAAATGGGATTTATTCTCTGGGGAGATGGAATTTATGTGTTTCAAAATTCCCAGACATTGCAACCTTTTTGTACGTAAACATTTTCTAGTCATGTATTGCTAAGTTATTCGTGTGCCCTGTACAATAAAATAACGATGACTCCATTAATAAGATCGTAAGCGAGGAAATAACTATATTCATAGTCTTTTCTTTTATATTGTAACCTGGCTATTCCTACATTTGGTCGCAATTTATATTTCCCATATAAAGGCCATATTTTTTAATCTCCGCAACGGAAGTTGTAGTTTCACAAAATACAAAACAGATTTCTTTATTCTTGAGTTTCATACTTTGCTCACATTTCAATGGCATTAACCGCATTTCATAATAAGTTCAGGGTCGATTTATTGCTATAATTAGATGCATATACATACTCTTTTGCATAAAATATAAATATATATGGCCAACTAGAATGTAGACGTACTCCTTGTACCGTTGTACTACATTCGGGAAAAGTCTTTAATATAACAATATCTTTAAGACTTATATGAAATTCAATAATTACCTGGCAGCCCTTTTGCGGCCCATAATGGGACAGGAATCGCAATTTCGTTCCACTTCCGGCCTTTTTTCTCTCTTTCTGCAAAACCGCTTCTTGAGAGAATGAAAAAATAGACACAAAATTTATCACCACTTTTAGAAAGGGATTCTGGAGAAGAGAAAAATCCTAAGTGCCATTATAAAATGCTTTCCATAGACTATATACGCAAAACTGGTATAAATATACGTATATACAAGAAGTCCATTGACTGCGGTTGGGTGCAACACTGATACTGCAACGAGAAATCACTTGAAAGAGAGCTCATAAATTTGGGATTATTTTTCCTGCCATGAGAAATGCAAAACAACCTACTCGTATATAACTGTAATTAGGTGTTTGAAGAACCTTACATACGGCTTTTTATAGACCTAACATATGCCTAAGCCTTAATATTACATATGATATGGATCTAACGGACTCTCCAGTTTTCCTTATTCTCATTTCAACCGGGACTTTCTAAACTCCAATGCACCCTATAATGAGCTTAAAATATAAAACCCATCATTCCCGCAAAATATTATCCCTTCCCTCTTCATCTAAAAAGCCTGATTAAATTTCTTTCTCCCTACCTCGATGTGAAATTATGTGAAGAAGGTCTCTCAAGGCTCTTAGTTATTATTAAATATCGCACAGTATGGAAGAAAAGTTATTGTAATCCCCTCTGGGAAAAGAAGAAGGAGAGGAAAGCGATCTGAGGCCACATCAGCTCTTACTAATTTCTCCAAAGGGGATCTTACGGAAAGAAGGCCTTCTGCTCGTCGCTTCAGGCGGTCTCAGCATCAGCAGGCCTCTCTTTTCAATATACTCTCATCATACAACGTGTGTATTGCAAGTAATCTGGGCGGGCTCATGTTGTAATACCATGTTATGGGATGTCATGTGGCCTTGTGCGAAAATAAAGGAAGAAAGAATGGACTGCTGGCGCTTTCTCAATTAGACATCTGTCAAAATGGTTTCCCCGGTGACAGAGAGAGGAAGACAAAACCCAACCAAACACTGGTCTTAATTTACCTGTATACTTCCATGAGATGTAACTGCATATATAATATTTTTACTTGATAGTGATAATGTTTGTCAATGTTTCGTTGGGCAGCCAGACCCATCGGTCTCCCCCCGTCGAAGTTGAGCGGGTGGGTGCGAACTTTACTCAGCAGCGGTGTCAACCATTATCTCAAGACAGCTGCTTGGAAGAAAATGGAATTGAGGTGACGATGTCAGATCTTCCAGCAGGAGATTTTAGGTAAATCGTAATTTGGATGGCCTTAAGCTACTCTTGGGTATTAACTAATTTAACATGACTCAACTACGAGTATTTGAACAGATTATGATGCTAACACAATTAACAAAAAACTTTCTAAAATATGTTGTAATGCCAAATTAAAGCTTACTGTAATGGCTTCAATCCAAATGCTACTCGTAGGTGCGAAGAAAATGATATTATTTTTCCCTTTACTTAAATTAACCTAAATCCAGCTATCTAAATCTTAGAAACTTGTTAAATTCAACTCAAGGCTCCCCATTTTGCATCTCTGAGCTCAGCACTTTTCTGCCGCTGTCACCCATGGGGGAAATGGAGTAAAAAGAAAGAAGAAGTGGAATGGAATTTGGAATCACACCGCCGGAAATTTGGCATAGCAACGGCTGCTGCCTCCTGCTCGACATGTCCCTTCGGAAAACAAAAAAAGCTAGAGGGAATGGTACAGTAGGTTGGACAAAATATCACAAATTAATACTGCGTTCATGACTTTCCATGGGATGTGTAATATTAAGGACCGTCAATTAAATGTGCATATTGTTAGTGCAAATGACAAAATCACTGCTAACTATATGTATCATATCATACGCGTGACCACATCGTGCGTTTGTGTCATTTCCCAAGTGACCCAAGTGGTCAAAGGTACGATGGAGAAAAGAAGCAGAAGTAATGCATAGCAATATACTCAGGTTTTGTACTTTTCAAACGGTCATCTCTCTTATATCGATGTCATTAGTATAAATTACAAAGCGAGCGTACTCTTCTCCTCTTCTTGGTTGGTTTCCTATTATTGACCTTAATCTTATACTTATTATTTTGCTCACAGCTTTACATCTTTCTCTTGAATCAGTTTAACATTGTTGAACTCTTGGATCCTTATTCTACATTCTTTGACAGGGTGCGGCTTCATATTTATACTCTTCACAGCTTCCTCGTGTTCGCCCTCTGGTGGTGGAAGTTCTGATGCTGACTCCCGATGGCGAACGGCGGCACCTGCTTGTTGCTGTTGCCGTTGCTGCCGTTGTACGGGTCCTTGAAGCCGAGCATGCGCTTGAACGCGCGCTTGAAGTTGACGTTGCACAGTGGGTACAGGATGGGGTTGAGCGCGGAGTTGAAGTAGCCGAACCAGATGGTCGTGGTGAACAGCGTCTGAAGGGGAGGACAAAAAATATGGAGATTAGCCTCGAGATTTATGATGACGTGTAAGAGACGCGAGGGAAATTTGAGAGGAGGACACAATTTACTAACGCATGAGTGGTACAACTAATCTCCCGGCAATATTATACATTAAGATGGTCATATAACCCATTACTTTGTTGTACATTACTGTAAGATTACCCATGGAGAACCATAACTGACCTGATTGACGCACTGCTCCTTGCCGCAGTACGCGACCACCATGAAGAGAGTGAAGTAGGGCAACCAGCAGAGGATGAACGCACCCACAATGACGCCCAACTGCGTGGCCGCCTTCTTCTCCTTGGCCAGGACGAGGTTCGGGT
Organism: Tisbe holothuriae; assembly: GCA_900659605.1. NCBI lineage: Eukaryota > Metazoa > Arthropoda > Copepoda > Harpacticoida > Tisbidae > Tisbe > Tisbe holothuriae. The sequence goes on from LR139828.1 coordinate 14,374, forward strand.
TCGCCCGCTGCACGCCCCCGATATTCCCTGTGAACAGACTGCGCCCACTCTCGCCGCTCTGACTCCGACCCAGGAAGGTGAGGAAGTGCTTGGCGCTCTTGGCGCGCTGGAGGAAGGGCGTTGGGCGCATGGCGGGCGCTCCGTTGGCGCGGTTACGTGTGCAGACGGCGATGGACGAGTCCGCATCGGAGGCGGCCTTTGAGTCGCTGCTGCCGGCGGTGGAAGACTTTGGTCTTCGGCGCTTTCTTCTGCGCTTCGGGTGATCTTTGGCGTGGGGCTGCTGATTGTTGGAAGCGTCCCCTCCTTGTTCCTGCTGCTGCTTTTCCTTGTCTTGAACTGTGGAGTAGTGTTGGCAACTGAAATTTAAATGGTATTAGAATTCAATTTGCCGCACATGTGAGTGGGAGGCGCCTGAAAATAGAGATCAAAAGGAATCATCGCCCATTCCGAGATAAAAGGAGCAGGAAAAAGATATTCAACTATCTCGTGTTTTACAATATTATGGTCTGGAACAGGGTTGCCATTTGTATTCAAATCTAGGATATGTCGTGCTCAAGTGTCAACCCTATCGCTAAAAGTTTGTCCTGAAGGCAGTTTCGTGATGACGGAAGCGCCAAACGGAGCGTGAATTTGGCTTCAAGCTTTTTTGAAAGACAAAAAACGGGGGACAAGACGACGACGACCAGCATACGTTTAAAAAACTTCCCGGCTGCATAACACGATTTTTAAGAGGAGGATGCTTCAGGATCAGAAAGTAGAAGATGGCTTCTTTTTATTATTTGGAAGCATGCAAAATACAGAAGATGGAGCCTGCTATGAAATGATATTTTGATTCTGCTGCTGCTACTACAAAGGAAAGGAGAGAACATATGAATAATTTATTGCTCGACGTGAGTCAAGAACAGCCACACGCGAGAAGGAGAAAGAAGGCTCTCTCTCTCTCTCTCTCTCTCTCCTTCTGAACTGTCAACGGACTATAACACTTTTTTGTTTTAAAAAGGAAGTCGGATATACTCGTTTTAACGGAAGATTTAAGACAGTTTATTGTTAAAACATACACAATGCCAAGGACATGAAAATGGATAAACTTATTGTTTTGTGAAAGGAGCTCTTCGCCAGGTTTATTTGTTGTTGACTTGCTTCATAATTTATGGCCGCTTTCACTTTTTCCATTTGGTAAAACTTGGCCTGTTATTATCAAAATAAAATGTATTTTGTAAAAGAAGGCCCTTCGATGCATCTTTTTAAAGAGTAAAAAATGGCATTAATATTATGACGTAATAGCGTCGTAGCACATTAATATTAACATAATTCATCATCTCTACATTCAGCAGTTTGATCCATAAAACTTTGCCATATGTAGAGCTTCCAAGAATAGCAAACTGCAAGTAAGTGATATTGTATAAAACTTATAAAAGTGAAGGCAGACCTCCTTCAGCAAGGATCTTTTAAAACAAAATTAAATCATGTTAAGTCAAAGCTCTCAGTAGTTTAATTTAAAGTAATGAAGTATTTTAGTTTAACTTACCTTGAAATAGTAGTCGTTTTCTTCGACCTATAGCAATGAATATGATGCGAGTGAATCTTATCCTCCCTGTGGCTGAGCGCCAGCGGCTGCCTGGACGGAATCACCGGACTCTGCTGCTCTTGCTGCTGCTGCTTACTCCGCCTCCGGTGCTTCCTCGAGTGCTTGCTGCTCCCAGTCGTCTGGCACTGAGTCTCCACCGACCTGATCTGCATGGAGGAGGAAGTTGAGGTCGATGCCTGGTGCAGCCTGAGCGGGTGCTGGTGGTCCTTGCTCGGCCGCTTCTGCTGCTGCTGCTGCTGTTTGTGGAACATGCACATGGTGGAGGTGCTGCTGCTGCTGGAGGCCGTGCCCTTGCGGTGGCGGCGGCGATGGTGATGGTTGTTGTTGTTGTTATGAGAGGAAGACGAATGGGACAGTCTGGAGTGGATAGAGTGTTATTAGTTTCTATGACATGTCTAAATCTATAGGTAACAAATCTCGGCATGAAGATTGGTATATACTATATGGGGTGGAGGTCAAAACGCACAAGCTATATCTGGATGACTATATCGATTATATGTAAAATTGAAGAGTGATTCTTCCTCCTGGCACTGTTGCAGGGAAAATATCGGGAAAAGTTTCATTCCTTTTTTTGTTTTTAACCGCGGTCTTCATCATCATTAGTCTGCTGACTTGATCGACTTTTGTATATGTTTTATTTGGCTCCGATTCAGAGAATTGGAAATAGAAGATAAGAAAGGAGGCCGAACTTTAACGTTCCAGGTATCGTCGCGCACGTCATCTCACCTGTTGCCGTTCTGAACGGTGTTGCTGGCGGTGCTCTTTGCCCCGTTGCTCATCACGCTGTTGAGCGAGCGCAGGGACAGGGCGAGCTCCTTGGGGCTGAGGTTGCCATCCGGGTCATCACCATTGCCCTGCAGGAGCCCCACGGCCTCCTCAGCCTCAGAGTGCATGGACGGGGATGAGGGCATGAACTCAACCTGGACTTTGACACCCTCGAACAGCGCCAAGGAGTCGGAGGAGTTTGTGTGGCCGAGGGCTGCATGTTGTTGCTGCTGTTGCTGTTGTATCAACTGTTGTTGTTGATGTTTGGCTTGTTGGAGTATTCTTAACCGGTTTTCCGTTCCCACGGCCATGATTGCCAGCCGGTGGAACTCTGTCCTAGCCTCGTCTGTAGGCACGCAGCCGTTGGACCTGCTCTTGAACACCCTCCTTGTGGACGGGGCATCGTTCTGATGATGATCTAGCTCTTCAATGCTGTTGTGTATCTGTTTCTCCTTAACGATAGCTTCACCGCCATTGTTACGAGTACTGTGATCATTCCACGGCGCTGCTGCTGCAGTTGCCGGCCGCCCTCTCCGGGAGGGTCGACTCCGCAAACTGCTCGACTTACTGCTCAGCTTTCCTCCCACAAACTCAGCCGTGTTGTTCTCCTCGGTGAGTGAGTCGAGGGCGGCGTCGTTGGCTGAGGCCTGCAGGTTGTTGACGGCTGCAATGGCAAGTGTGGAGAGTTGAAGATGCTCTAGAGGAGGAGAGACAAAGAGAAAGAGAGAGAGAAAAAGAGAGAAGGAAGAATGAGAGATGGACAGTTTAAATTAAATGGAAGAGAAAGGGCCCAGGGGAGCAGCAACACACTTCATGCGAGAGGGAAATGATATTGACAATGTAAATACACAAAAATGATGATTTGTTTGTCCTGTCTGTACAGTTATCAATACATGCTTTGTATGTACATATAGCGGGGGAGGTCTCGGTTTCCCATTGTCTATGTTTGTACTTTGTATTCGTGTATTCAAAGGTACACTGTCAATTACAGTATTATTCTCCATAAAGATTTTAACAAGTTGTTGTCTTATATATATCGGAGATATCCACAAATTACTCTTTGCTTCCAATTTTCATGTCCTACCCGTTGCCGTGTACGCGCCCAACCGGTCAATGTCCTTTGACCGGCGCTTAATGGCGAGGAATATCCGCACGTAGAGCACGATCATGCACGCCGTGGGGATGTAGAAGTTGAGGATGGCCGTCACCACCTTGAACGTCATGTTGGTCGCGAATTCAGTGTCGCAAACGTGAGCTGAGATAGAAATTAATAGGTTAGTGAATATTACACATTTTCAGCATATATAGAGGGCTTGTTAGGTGCGTAGAAGACGGTCTTAGGATTGTTTTTGTTACATCATCTACAGACGAACTTCCATATCAATTTCCAACGTCTCGTTTTAATTATTGCTTTTGCCTTAATCTCGCGTATATTTTTAGATCTGAAATTTCCATTGACGTGTCCCGTTACAGCTCTTCTTCTTCTCCCTCGTATTTAAGAGCTTTAATCCGTTCGTTTGCTCCTCCATTCTCATGTTTTATCGATGATACCCTTCTTCGTTTTAGAGAGCGAAGAAAAAACGATATTGGCGGCGGACTTTTACTCCATTATTAACAACTTATAGCTCCGTGGATAAGATGCTTTCCATCTGCTTCGGATGATTAAAAACGATACTGCCGTAAGAGATTAATTACCGCAGTGGCAGCTTTCTTTATCCGATTTCAATCGACTGCTTGGCTACATATAAAAGCCATGAAGTTTCGTCTTTGTTATCTATAAAAAGTATTGATGATATGGGGCCGGCTTCTTCTTCTCCATAAGTTTGTACCTTTAAAGTCCCTAGAAAAGTTTCGTTTCGAAAAGGTCTTTGGCGCATGTAAATATTTTTTTCTTCTTCTTCTTCTTGTAATAATGCTTCAAAATGTCAGAAGAAAATAGCATAAAAACATTGCGCCTTCTTCTGCTGCTGTCATGAAGCGGACAGGACTGGAGGAGACTCAATGGTGACATTTTGTGAACATTGCCTTTCTGATCTAATACGTCTATGAAGTGTATTCCCGTGCATTTATGTGTGGGCTAAATATGGATGTCCTTGAAACATATTTCAATATCGACCCTTTGAAGGCAGTGATTGAGTTGTGTGTAGCTTTCTTTCATCTTTTGATCCTTTTATGTACCTGATGTATGTACATAAAGGTGACTTACATAACATTAACAGTTGCGATAAAAAGTTACAATTGCAGCGATATTCATATGATAAACATATGACATTTAATATGCACCCAGTAGCCGGAAGTCTCAGCTGGAAATGTCATAATAATAATAACTGGTCTAATCTACACGAATGAAGAACTGAAGTCTATAGCCGGAAACGAGACAGCTAATCTAACAATGACGGACTTATCCTTTATGATGTTAGCAAGGTTAGTAAGCAATTAAACAGTTCTATAGCGTCATCCAATTCGGGAAATGACCAGATATTAAGGTAATTGTTAAACTATTGCTCTTACCTGGCGTCCTTCTCTTGCCCTGGTGTAGTATATGATGCCACCCCAGCACGGGCAGCACCCACATCGAAGCGCCCGTCCACGCGAGCGCGATCATGACGAGCGCGCGCTTCTTGGTCCTCCGGCGCAGGTAGCGCAGCGGCGACGTGATGGACCAGTAGCGGTCCAGGGACAGGATGAACAGGTTGAAGATGGACGCGGTGGACGCCGTGTAGTCCACGGACAGCCAGAACTGGCAGACGACGATGCCGAAGCGCCAGTCACCTGGAAAAAGAAAGACCTCATTAGGAACTGTAGTTCGTTACTGTGTCTTCAGTAGTGGAGCTACTACGTTTATAAGTCTTTTATAATAGCTTCATGAGGAAAGGTCACATATCGCAAATAAAACTTATTCGCTGCTTTTTCTATGTATTGATATGGCTGCTTGTGTAATGTGTACATAGGTACGTAGAAAAAGTCCTTGATCTCTCGATCCCTTTTATTACCGCTAATCTCCTAACGCTCTTTCTCTCTCTCTCCTTGCCAACCCGATGATATGATGATCTCAATGAGAATTTGAAATGACGCACATGAAAACTTTTTGAAGTTGTGATGATATTAAGATCCTCCTCCTTCTTTCACTTTTGAGCCAACTTTCTTTTCCTCCTCCTCCAATCCAATTAACCTTGGTTAGATTATCATCCTCGGAGGGAAATGCAACTCGATCGTGTCGTTACATGTTCATCTCACATTCAGGGGAGAATGCTACGGAAAGCCCATGACTACTCGCTCTTAAGGGGCCTCTATAAAGTGGGAGGGAGTAAATTAAGGAAGAGAGAGATTAGGTTCGATACACTCATTGCCATGCATACAATGATTCCAGGGATAAACTCCTTCTTTCTTCGGAATGTAACTGGCATCCCTTTTATTGCAATTGCTTTTATTAGTTGTTTCAGATGCCTACTCCCCCCTCTCTGACCCATTTAGTGCAGTGTGATGGCTAATAACGCGGATAATATTTCTGCCACCGCAGCGCCACTGCTGCTGTCATGTTAACTGAGGTCCCCAGAGGGGAGAGAAGAGTCTCTCATAATTCAATGGCTTATTATTAATGTACGTCAAGCCTTTTGGGCGAAGGGGAAGGAAATGCTTTTGCCAAATTAGAATGATTAGGTTCTAGATGAGTAGCAAAATAAAATGTATACTTAAGAGCTCTTCACTGTTAAGGCATGGGAAAGAAAAACTAAAGAAGCAATGGACAGATTGCGATTCTGCGAGGTAAAGTTGGAGAATTCCACAGAGATTTGCTCACACTGTGTGCGTGCTTCTATTCCCAGTGCAAAAAGGACCGTGTGCAGTTTTAAGTCCGTCGTCGATAAGACGATACAATTGCTGCCAGTTGGCCCTTTGTCAACGGCGAAAGCCGATTTCGATCAGGTGCATCCAAAGCGTGTAAATTCAAAGGTGGGTCTGATCACGTTTAGCTTCCCTCCGAACTATTTGCAACAGCTGAAATATGTGTTCTGAGTCATTGAGTTACTGTTGTATTAGAGTACTTCAATGGTTCTACGTGAGCCGAATCAACCAATCACAAGGCATTACTACGTGAGCCAAGGCAGCCAATCACAGGCCTTCTAGATGTCACGTGACTAAGTGAGCCAATCACAAGGCATTACTACGTGAGCCAAGGCAGCCAATCACAGGCCTTCTAGATGTCACGTGACTAAGTGAGCCAATCACAGGCCATTCTACGTGAGCCGTCCAATGAGAAATCGTGTCCCCTTCTTCCAGTGCTACTCCGACATACCTCTATTTGTACTATCTTGGTCCTGATGCTGAAGCTAAGAGAGTTCATACATGATTAACACGAGAAAACGACTGGAAAAGTTTAGGTTGAGTCCTTATGCCTAATTTTTCAGTGTCTGCAAGCAATTAGGCATTTTCGAGATAATTAGGCTAGGCATTAATGCATTGGATAGTACGATGTAGTAGGATTTTTTGCCGGTGTAGGAGCTGTCTGGTTGAAGTGAGAAATTTATCAATATCAGTGTAAAAAATATTGCGATTTGCAGGGCTTCAATGCATTACTTTTTCTGAAAAATGCTGTAATATCATTACTTTTTGAAAAAAGTAATAGTAATAGTAATACTTGGCCTAAAATTTCAAAGTATTACTCTTACTTGTAATGTACATTACTTTTTCTGCTATGCAGTATAGCTAGTAAACTTCCAACATCTTGCTATAAAAGGGGTAAGTGAAAAATTGAAAATGTTCTTGGCCAAATAACATTCTATCTGCATAATTTTAGGCCCAAAAATTTGTTTCTCAAAAAGAGCCAGGTTGAGGCCATCACTGCAGAGTTGGAGTTTGCCTTCAAAAAAGTAATATAACAAGTAATAGGGTCGTCAACGTTGGGATCATATTTTAGAATGGGGGCGGCGCCATCTGTGAGTAGCCAGCACAATTAAACAAACACAAAGACGATTATCGAATAGCATTAATCTACACATCCATACTACGATATATTAAAAATGTAGTTATTGGGAACATATGCTTTTCTGAACTTTAAATCAGAATATTTTTTGAGGACAGACTGTTTTATATATTTTGTATTAAAATATTCTGTCCAACATTTTGATATACAAAAGTAATTGTAATTATTGTAAAATAAATGTAATTTCCCCATTCTTGAGTAGGATATATATATTGTAAGCTGCTGTAATCAGTACACAACCAATCTATGCACTGTGGATTCAGACAGCAACAAAATACAAGCATTACCAGTAACGAAATTACATATATTATATAATTGTATTTCATAAAATGTTTCAATCTGAAGCAATTATCAGTTGTAATTCTTGGCACCGGGGATTACAGTAATGTTATCATAATAAATGAAATATTACAGTTACCAAACATAAATCAGTGGTAAATGTGTAATTAATTTTGAAGTAATTAAAAAGTAATGAAGTACATTTGTCGAACAAATTAATTTGTTCAAAAAGAAATTAATTTGGTATTGCTTGGTTGATAACTGACGTATTCCTCTAAGTGTAATAAAACTACATTATAATACATGCGTAAACGTTGGAAGCAGCGCCATCTATCAATAGGAGCTGCTGTGCAGGGGGAAAAATCAAAGGTGATTTCCGAAAAAAATGATATAGATGTAGATCTTGAATGTTATATATTTATGCGCCGGTTAAACCGTGTATATATACTGTACTACTCCTACATTTCTTCAGGAGAGAAGTATTTTCTGCTTGCAGAATAATTACTCTCTCCAACAATTCGATCGATCGTTATAAAATCTTCTAAAGAGTAATTTGTTCAAAGACCAAGATGAGAAGCGCTGAAACCAAATACTTAGCGTTAAGGAACACCTTAGGAACTACTTTAGCTTTTTAAATATCGGACTCTGCTTTATGTAGTAGAAACCCCGACTCAAAAGTTCTCGACAATCACGTCTCTACATGTATTCAAACTATTGGGTTAGTAAGGACGTGCGGTTTTTAAAAATGAAACCGAGGTCGGTTTTCGGTTTCGGTTTGGTTTTTACTTGTGTAATAAACGTTGTCAACCTCAAAACGTAGTGCACTAGCACTGAATTTAATAAGAACATTTTTCCTCAATTATTGCTCTCCTCAGGCATAATTATGGGGCATAATATGGATTATGGAACAAAATTTTTTCTCACAATTGTTATCATATGTTACAACAATGCTAAAAGTAGGCAATATGAGTGACTATTCAGGAGGCCTACGTTGATGTCCTTATGTATGAATTGTAATCTTTATCATTGACAAAAAAAGGTATTTTACTCTATTTTAACTTCGATATTTTTGACATTTTCCCCCTGAGTGAAAGTGTCCTGGGAAAAAGTGTCCCCCCACTTGTTGGAGGGCGTGTAGCTGAGCATTCAGTTCTCTCCCCATCTACCGCTCTAATATTAACAACGTCTTGCCCCAACGTTGGGATCATTGAGCACAGCGCCATCTATGAAAATGAAATATAACATTCTTTTAAAAAAGTCAAAGGTGACACCCGAAGCGATGCACCGTAATAATCGCCTCAATGCCTCGTAACTTACACTGTATGCGATATTTGGCTTCCATAGGAGGTATACGACTTCCGTGAATATTTCTTGACGAGAGAGACAGAATTATGCACTGGTATAAAAAGGACTCTCTCCAAAAAAAACTCTTTCTTTGGTTATTAACATTGGTGCGGGAACGCGGAACATTGTCGCAGATCCACTCTAAAGAAGGGTTGGGTGCCGAACCGCTACTTTATGAAAT
>LR139829.1:0-23519 GCA_900659605.1 Tisbe holothuriae
GAGATCGACCTGACAATGCAGCTGCCTGGATTGAGGCCATCATTTTTCAATGCGGGGCAGAAGAGCGCACTGGGTCTGGGACTCACAGCAGAGGGCATGGACTTCTTCAAGACGATCCAGGGATATGACCTGGTTAATGAAAACACCTCCCAGCTCAATTATGTTGCCTTCCAGGAAATGTTCTTGTCATGCCTCCGTGACTCACTGCTTGCAGCCACTTTGCCAAAGAATGTGAGCCTTGGGGAAGACACTTTCCGACCCTGCTTGCAATGCCACTTTTCCAGCCATGGCGAGGGAATTTGGATGATCTGCAGTGGCTGTTTTCCCTTGGTAACTCAGAGCAAGAGAGGTGCTGTTGTTAACATGGTCTGGAGAGAAGGAACAGTATCCTTAAAGTGCAGCATTGATGTTGTTCCAATGTTTAGCATGCCCAGTGAGGTGAAGCTATCACAACTCTATCGCAAGGTCGCAACTACTCTGCTGAAAGAGCAGCCCCCATACTGGGAGGCTACATTTGATCGGTACATAAATGTAGACCGACCTTCACTGAAAGGCTTCCTGGAACTCCTGCCAACGGAGGCTCAATGCGCGCCCTCGCTGCAAGTGGGCTTCAAGCTGCAGCACTACGGAATGCGGGACAACTACATCCTAGCTCCAGGTCAGAGCAAAGGCCTGGGCTCTTTTGCCTCAAGCAGGGTTCGGGATGCCTACATCTTCCTCAAGGCTGTGATACTGTCCCTGAATATACCAATGAAGAGCTATGTCCTGAAGAAGATGGTGGTGAACGACCGGATGGTTGCACATAACAAAGTAGCCAGGAATCATGCCGAGTTCCTCTTTGTTCTGATCCGGCAGGCTGAGTTTATGCACCTATTTGAGCCGTATGTTGACATGGAAACGATGAAAGTCAAGAGTGAAGAGATGTGGGGGCATGATTTTATTCTTCATTTAAAGAAGAGAGTTGACTTTTGATAATTTATTCTTATTTGCACCATGTAATTTAACTGGATTAAGAGCCAATAGAACGACTGAGACTATGCTTGTGTTCTCGTATAAATAATATTGATCAAATTGATTGCATAACCCAATCAGGCATTTACAGCATTCATATAGTCATTTTAGATTTGTGAGTACTTTTTGACAGAAAAAAATGTATTTGCAGCTGGGCACTTACAGTATGCACCATCTTGGGGAATAATTTGTCCATTTTGAGCGGCCTTTTTTGCAACACCCCTGATCGCATTCATACTGTAACTAATGTCTTTAACCGCATACTTTATTAACAATGTTTGAAGCAGCGTGGCGCCAAAAAGACAATGCAGAAGAAGAAAAATCCTTAAAATGTGCTTTGACATGGAAATCGCTACAGAACGGAAGAAAGGCAGAAATTGTTCTTCATTTCTTAAGCTTCCATACAACATAGATTAAATTCCCTTCAATGAACTTAAGAGATGCCTGAAACTAGTGCTTACACCAACTTATGGGTCTGTAAGAGCCCCAGTTTAGTCAGGAGAGAGTGCCAAAGTTACTACTGTCACTGTAGTAAGATATACATCGATAGGGAATGCCCAAAATGCAATTTTGTGATCAGTATGTATGAGAGCAAAATGTTACTAATAAAAATATACCCGTTGTGAATTCTAAGGAAACATATTTTATGCATATTTAGGCTGTAACGGACCATACAATCATAAACGGTAAAATATAAACCTATCATCATATACACTTATAAGAGCCGTTTTTAATGATTTTTGAAAGAATATACGGATTAATGTAAACGCTGATAAGGAGCCGAAACAAGGTAATAAATTTGAGTCACATCAACTACTGTACGTTTATTTTTACAAGAGATTGGGTACTGTGCTTGATGCTTGCAAATAACTCTACCTACATCCGTATGTAGCCTTTTATCTTGGAAATTTTATTGCCTTTTCGACAGTTTTTAGGGAAGATTTGCAACAGTCCCTGAATAATCTTGATTTGCAACCTGAATAGTCCTCAGACACACTTGTTACATTTCGCAACAAGTATCAAAACAACACCAAACGTAATGAATCCATACCGAAAGAACATTTCTAGCCCATTAGTGCTTGCTATCCATACCAGAGACACTCAGTCAGTCCAAAGATTACTAGCTCAGGGAATGTCAGTGACGACCAGGTTTGCAGATGGATCTTTGCCCATACATATGGCTGCCATGTCTGGCTCTAATGACATTGTTACCTTACTACTACATCATGGTAGCCCAGTTGACCCAATGAACAGCCTCAGCAGGACTCCTCTAATGATTGCAGTGGAAAACAATCATCTGAAGGTGGTTAACACTCTTTTGGATCGCAGCGCAAAAGTTGATGCAAGGGATAGGCAAGGATGGCAACCCATTCACTTTGCTGCCACCACAGGGGATGTGGATATCGTGGAAGCCATTCTTAAGAAAGGTTGTCCAGTGGACCCCACAACGAACCACGGCGTCACACCCTTGATGGCTGCCATAGGTAATAATCATATTTATATTGCTCAAACTCTCATGGATCGGGGTGCGTCGATCAATACCACATTGAGGGATGGAACAACTCTGGTCCATGTTGCTGCTCAAGTTGGAGTTTCGCAGATCATACGGGAGTTAATCCAACGTGGATGCCAAGTTGACCAAATCTTACTAAATGGGAAAACTCCTCTGATGCTTGCAATAGACGGACGGCACGAACCCGCGGCTCTGACTCTGTTGGAGCACGGTGCAGCTGTAAATATTCAGTTAAAAGATGGGACCACGCCACTCTTTATGGCAGCTGGGGCTGGATTGACCGAGGTTATCAGAGCTCTACTAGCAAAAGGGTGTAGTGTGGATCAATCTAAACATTCAGGAGACACTCCGCTAATTGTAGCAATACACCATAAGCAGGAACAGGCAGCCCTGATACTATTGGAAAATGGAGCCTCTGCAAAACTGGTTTTAGATAGTGGCGCCACGCCGATCTATATAGCAGCTGCTCAGCACGGTGTTGCCAACATTATCACAGCTCTTATACGCAAAGGAAGCCCGATTGATCCAAAGAATAACGAAGGACAAACGCCTCTAATGATGGCAATATGGAGAAAGCATGTTGACGCGGCTCGAACTCTGTTAGATCATGGAGCATCCGTGAACACGATGCAAAACACCGACTTTCGTCCAATTCACTATGCGGCAGGCACCGGAAATAGGGAAATTGTTTCGGCCGTTCTTGAAAAGGGCAGCCCTGTCAACGTACAGGACGCGGAAGACACAACCCCGTTGATGATAGCTGTTGACAATAATTTCCCTGACTTAGTCAGTCTCCTACTGCAATGGAAAGCCTCTCTTCACTTCAAAAGCAAAATGGGTCGGACTGTCATGCATAAGGCTGCTTTTAAGGCTGATGTCAAGGTTATGAACATGCTTCTGAAGGCTCCAGGTAACAACATTATTGCAGTATCCTGTATATGTAGAGGAAGTCTAAACACTTTCATCCAGGTTCCGAGGCCCTCATGGACGAGAAGGATCTTTATGGTATGACTCCTTTGAGAGCGGCATGTCAAAGAGGTGACCTTCCTTTAATAACGCTCCTCTTGTCCCGCGGGTGTGATCCGGTCTCTGCTAATCAGTATGGAGAAAATATATTAGCAATGGCAATCATACAGGGTCATATAGAAGTGTGTAAGGCTTTGATACCTCACTACACCTTGGATCAGCTAAAGAAAGAGGATAAAGATGGGATGACAGCTCTTTTCTGGGCAGCAAGGTATGGTCTAATTGGCCCTATAAGGAAACGTATATATTTATACTTTATAGGTTCGGTAAATTGGATCTGGTGAATCTCATTCTTACCGCTAAGCAAGTGGCGGGAAGAGAAGAATCACTTTGGACATCGGAGAAGTTGACAATATTGCATGCATTAATCAGTGGTACCAACCAGTATAACCTGACTTTACCCGTGTGTCAAAAGTACGCAACTCTGCTGGCATTCAGACCAAACGGTGGTTTAACCCCTGCGGAATTAGCCATCAGACTTGGCAGGACAACCTACTTTCAAACCCTGCTGAAATTTAGTCCATCCCTGGCCAGCCCAACTCTGCTCCAGTTGGCACTTCAAGAAGGCAACATGGAAATCATTGATTGGCTCACTAACCGTAACCCTTCTTTATGGACCCAACTCTCTACTTCCCTAAGTGATCTCACGAGCCAGAATGGAAATGTTGATAGGAGGATTAGTATCTTTAGCAAATACCAGCGGTTGTTAGAGCAATCAATTGGCTCTGATATAAAGAAGTTAGTGGACAACTGTGTACGCTACGATCATCTCGAGATTCTCAAAGTTGTTCTGGTCAGAATTCAAGACGATTCAATTCTGTTAAATGGCCTTTCCCTGGTCTGGGCTGCGATTGACCTTGGGCATGAAACGTTGGCGAGCCATCTTCTGTCCTATTACCCTCAACTGCGCCATGAGACTGGTCCTGATGGGACCCACCCGCTAATGCTTGCAATCGGCAAAAAGCGAGCAAATGTCTTCCTTACATGGGCGACAGAGTACCCAAGTGAGGTGAGAGATAAGTTGCTATTGTTGGAGACCGGCCTGGAAAATCAAGGGACAATTCAAGGCGACGCTCTGTGGGAGCTCTTTAAAAAGTTTCCTCTGTTCAATGAAAACGTCTCCAAAATGTTCAAAATGAAACTGGCCGATGAAAGAAAAATATCGTTTTGGACAGATATACAGCCAAACATGATCAAAGCGTGTCTGCCAAAGGGAGTTGAGTAGGTCATTAAGAACATGACAGTTATTCATATTCACGTGTAATATTATTTCAGCGGGCGCATTGTCCAACAACTAGCAGACATGCAATTGGAGGATTTTCAATGTCAAGGTCACGAGCTGGATATCCGGTATAACTGAAGACCAACAACATGTACTGTATATGACTACATTATTTGTTTCCAGACAATTTGGATGCACAGCTATCACTGACCTACTTAGGACCATGATTGCCGCTCAACTTGAGCTGTCTTCCGAGAGCAATCCGTTCAGCAAGTTCAATCCTCAGCTCACATTAATTGGAAGCATTCCTGAAGAGACCAGGATTGGACACCCAGATGAAGTGGACCTCACAATGAAGCTTTCTGGTATTAAGCCGTATTACTTTATGCCCAGTCAGACTAGCGCTCTTGGGCTGGAGCTCACACCTAAAGGAAAGGAGTTCTTTGAGGGATTCAGAGACTATAAGCTGGTGGACGAGGGTTGTAGCAAGCTCAATTTTGTGGCCTTCCACAACATGTTCCTTACGTGCCTTTATTCCTCGCTGCAGAAGGTTACCTTGCCAGAAAACATCTCTCTCGGCTCCCCGACATTTAAACCATGCGTTCAGTGTCACTTTACGAGCCTAGACGAGGGCATTTGGATGATCTGCAAAGGGTGCTTCCCTCTTGTAACACAGAGTAAGCGAGGTGCTGTTGTCAACCTCAACTGGAGCAAGGGTCACACATCTTTCAAGTGCAGCATCGATGTCGTGCCAATGTTTGAAATGCCAGAGCAAGTTCAACTCAGTGACCTGTATAACAAAGTTGCCAATACACTGTTAGAGGAACAGCCTCCTTATTGGAAGGCAACATTAGACAGATACCTGAATGTAGACCGCCCCTCATTGGAAGGATTCCTGGAGCTTCAGAGGACTGAGAAACATATACAAAATGTAGATCGACGATCTCTTCTGGTGGCCTTCAAGCTTCTCCACTATGGAAAGGAAAGTAACTACATCATGGCCCCGGGCCAAAGCAAAGGTCTTGACTCTTTTGCGTCACAGAGAATTCGTGATGCTTACATCTTCCTGAAAGGGGTCGTCAAAATCTTGAACCTCCCAGTCAAAAGCTACACCTTGAAAAAGATGGTTTTGAATGATCGTATGATTCAGCAGAATGAGGTTGCCAGGAGCCACTCAGAGTTCCTCTTTGTGCTCATAAGGCAGGCTGATTTTGTGCACTACTTTGAGCCGTATGTGGATATGGAAGAGATGAAGAAGCAGAATGATCAAATGTGGGGTCATGATTATGTGCTGCATCTGAAGAAGCGTCCAGACTATTAGCCAGTTCAATATAGACAGGGCCTAGGGGAGAGGAAACAATGAATTCTACGTATTGATTAATATTTCGTCGCGTCCCATAACAGCATGAAATCAAGGTGGCAGACAAAATAGAATGAACATGTTGAGAATTAATGTGAGATCATTGACCACTGAGTAGGAAAAAAAAGATTTCTCCTTTTCCTCCGATCTCGTCCGAATCTTCACGTCTGTGTATACCTAGGCAGCAAAAGCCCGCCTTCCATTGTGTTTGTATCTGCTTGGAGCTTTCCTTATAACAATTTTTCCAGTTTGGGCTTTTGAGCTTCCTTATAAAAAACTTCAAGTTTGAAAGTGCTCTAAATACACTTCATAATAAATTTATTAAATTAGACACGCACAATTTAGGATCGACTCAATTAAAACATTAATATGTGCTCCAATGCAGCAAAATAGGATACTTTAGGAAACAAGTCATAATCACCCCTTTCTCTATACCCTTGGTCATAATTAAGTTTTTGTGACCCCACACAATTACAAGTTTCCAAGGGCCACATAAGGAACCCACTGAAAATATGTAATTAGTATTACAAAAATTAGTCATTATTTTATCAATGCAAAATGATAAATTCCACTTTTCATCACATATGTCTTAACTAAATTAAATTAGATATGGTCTTAGTTCAATTATACCTCATTAGAACTAGCTAGACTGTTATTTTGGATAATGTAATGTCAATATAAAATATATTTATGCTAAATTGCCATTAGTACTTACTACTCAGAAACATTGTATAATCTACATATACAATGATAGGACATATTAGGACTAGTGAATACCCTCAGAAAAGATTCGGACTAATGGTATACTATGGTTCGGACTAGTGAACACCCCCAGAATAGATTCGGACTAATGGTATAGTACTGTTCAGTCTAGTGAACACCTTCAAAAAGATTCGGACTAATGGTATGCCTCTGTGTTCGGTCTAGTGAACACCTCAAGGACATATTCGGACTAAAGGCACACTACACTGTTCGAACTAGTGCATACTATCCAAAGAAGTTTAAAATCTTATTTAAACTTCTTTGATACTATCCTGAATTCGGACCAAATGTGTACTTCTGTCGGACTAAGTAGGTTGTCTCACTTGAACCTTCTATTTAATCATACTGGTACATAGATGGAAACAAATAAGAAGACTCTATATTTGCTCATTTTTTTTGTTTTATTTTTCCCCCTTTTTCCTGTTTGGAGATGTAGGCGTTACAAGCAGATTTGCATATACTTTTGCGCACTTCATTTTCTCGCCTGTAGGAATAATAATAATGTTTCCTTGTAAAATTAGATATGTTCATTAATGAGATAAAAGTTGTATTAGAGAACTTGATAGTTGTTGAGCCATATACGGTATACTGTTATACTTAATCAAATGCCTTAAAACTTATATTCCCGGATCCATATACGGTACATGTAGATCAAGATACATTTTTAGTTTGGCATCCCTATTTCCAACCGCGAATCCAACAAGCTGCTGTACCATCGAACTGATCTTGTCTCACAAGCTCACTTCGCTGTGCTGTACTGTCTGTACCGGCCAAGCCAAGCGGCTCACCGTCCAGCAGCCAGCTGGCGAGCGACAATCAAAGAGCTTGTTTACAACTCTATAGGAGTTCTTTGGCCGAAACACATTTTTTAAATTTTTTTCGTCTTGAACTTTCGATTCCATTAGCAGCGGCTGAGCAGCCAAAAGAACAACTTTGCCGGCCTCCAGGTGTTTCGTCTGCACATTAAGATGCCTTCAAAGAGCAGCAACAAGGCCAGCAAGGCCAAAGGCCCTCCGGAAGCGTCCCGAGAGCCGCCTGTGAACCACGTGACGGAGAACCTAGTCGAAGAGACGGTTGTGTGCAGCGTCTGCAAGTCTGTCCCCAAGGACAAGGTAAATGACTGTCGCAGCTCTCATAACTTGAGTGACTAATACATTCCTTTCTGTAGATGTTCACGTGCAAATCAGGCCATCTGGCGTGCTCGGATTGCCTGACTCAGATCCGTAACACCGCATCTGCTCAGCTGACCACGCCGAAGTGCCCCGTCTGCCGCATTCCCCTCACAGTGAGTTATAGTATTTTGTAGTGCTCTCCATTTCCAAAGGGAAAGGGTGTAATATTCTCAACGTAAAAAACTGGAATTCCCCGATTTGGCCGAATATTATCACGTCTGAGTAAGGAAATATATCAATGCAGTGGGAAAGCTTTCAATGTCTGCCTTTAGAGCCTTGCATCAAGTGTGAAACGGGGGAAATCGCTAAACTTGGATTTAGATTAGTTCAGGATAGGAAAGTTTCCAAATTTCAAGTACTAAATAGCTGACCTTACATAAGTACTTTTTGCCGTGAACAGCACGAGTTACAAATTAGATTACGAGGGCAAACGGACAAAAAGTATGGAACAGGTGTATTAAAGGATTCTGTTTCCATCTTCCAGGTCCAGACGACTTCTCGCGCGCTGGTTCTCGAGAACCAGCTCAAGAGCGCCAACTACAGGTTTCCCTGCGCTTACTTCAGCTTCGGATGCACGCACCGCGCTGCAAAACTGTGGATTGTGACCCACGAGCGCGTGTCCCGCCCCCATTGGTAATTTTCAAGGCAATATTAAATTGGTTCCTGCTTAAAATCATTCAATGGTCATTGTTTTTTATCTTTGAGATGAAGGGGTCAAGGGGCATTCTTTAGCAGAACTGGCTCTGGGTTAGAGATAGCGAAATTGACTTTAAGACGTGATATATTCCAACATCCTAGTACGTGATCCACACACACAAAATATTTTTCTTAATACGGAGCTTGCACACGGCTTGATTTTTCTGCGTAAATATCTGAACTCCACTCAATGTCTCTGTTGTCCTTTCAGGATCGAAATCCGTGTGAGCAGCAACCTGGACGACAGCTCCGCCGACACGTTGTCCTACGTTGGCCGCTCCAACATCGTCCGCAAGTCCCGCGAGGAGATGATCCAAGACGGCCGTGGGATCTTCCTGACGCGTGCTCAGTGCGAGGCGCTCTGCCGCCCGAGTGGGCAGTTCAAGGTGGAGTTTAAGGTGCTGGATCTGACGAACGACGACAAGCGCTAATTTTTCTCCTCGGTCCAGAACCAGTGTTTTTATTCTCATCGGTACCAGATCCAGTGATCTATTTAACCCTCATGTAAAGTCAGACAACCGTACCTGATGTAATATTAATTCCCAAATTCGAAAACGCGTTATACCAACATCAAAATTTACTTCAGTAGCAGTTCTGCATTTTATCCCATCTGGGGTTATTGAGTGCACAAAGTGTATGTTACTTAATGTACTTTCGATTTGGCGTTATGGAGTGTATAATGTGTATGTTGTAAGAAGAAGAATCCTGATATGCTCCAAAGTCCAAATAATCGTTATATTTTAAGATAAACAAGGCAAGAAAGTTTAAAATGTGCAGATTCGAAGCGCATTCGAGTCACGAAGGAATAGGAATATCTTAAATTCGTGGTAGGCGTAATACGTAATGGAATTTCTGACCTACATGTGATTAATGTGTATTGAAAGGAAAAATTATCCGCGAGTATATTCATATTATTTGTTAAGAACGTCAAGTCCACGAAAGAAGGCGCGTAAAATGAGTATAAATGAAGCGCTTTAGAAGAATGCTCGATTGGAGCTGGTATATGCTCAAATTTGTAGTAGGTCTGATACGAGTATAAGAAGAGTCTAGTGCAATTTTTGCTGAAATATTATTAATGACTGGATTAAACGACAGGGAAAACACAAAGGGACGGCGAGGAAATATGTTCATGTGATTTTCTGTGAAATTTCAGTTTTATTACAAAGGTTAGAAAAGGAGACAAATGTTATAAAATATTTTGCGTACGACAACAGTCCCTTAACGGTAAAAATATATTGAAATAAAAGAAATGCACTTTTAAATGCTAACGTCAAGAAAGGTTCCAATATTACGGGTGATTTATTCCAGTCCAGTCTTCCTTGCTGACATGCTTTCTAAGCTGGGGAATTTAAAAGCACGAGACTATCTATAATTTTGAGAACGAAAACGAGCTAGATTTAAATATTCCGGCATGATATATTAAAATCCAACTGAATCATATTATATTAAATTCAAAATCATTGTTCCTATAGTATGACCTTTCATTGCCTACTTCATCAGCATTCAGGTAATTAAATTGCACGACAAAGACGTCCATGTCATGAATTACGTTCATGATTATTTATGACAATTTTATGACAGAAGACGGCGAATCCGACAGAAACTGAGGCCAAATTATGAAATATTGATCACCTTTGTCCTGCTGATCACGTTTTCCATTTCAAAACATGAATAACACGGAAACAAAACAAAAATCGGGCTTTGAGGTCCTTTGAGATTCACGAAAATGAGTTTTTTTTTATATAGATTTTGGGTTTGACTCTTCACCGTATATTAAATAAGTTTTATATGTGACGTAACAGTTCGAAATGCAGTTCCCATATTCACCGTTAGTGGGAATTACGAATGCCGTGAACAGTGGCCGATTAAAAAAGTAGACTTCATTTCAACCTTAAGAGAATTTAGGGTTGTACATTATTCTGCCTGGCTAGCTGGGAAAACTCAGCCAAAATTTCAACCTTTAAATCGTGCACAGTTGAGGCAGATTTTTTATGCAGAAGCAGAGTCACTAAGCACAACTAAGCCCTTTAAGTATGAAAATTCATATTTCCCACCAATTTATTCCTCCTCCCTACCTAGCATGTGTGACAAGTATCCTACTTGAAGTACATTTTTCTGTCTGTCTAGCAGGCTAGCCTCAACAGTTTCTATTTGAATCTACCTCAATCTTATTTCATCAAGTGAAAGCTTAATTTTATCCAATTTACTTCATAGGCTCCTTGAATGAGGCCTTCTAATATCATCAACCTTCAAATGGCTTATGAAGTAAATGGGATACAATTAGTTGGACACGTTAAAACTGGGATTTTTACAGATGCTCTAGGAAAATTATTATGCAGTAAATTAGATGAAATCTGAACTTCAAAATGAAATTCAATAATGCTAGATGAAATTGAAATATTATTATGTAGTAAATAGGATAAACATGGCAGTGCTCTCGGTGAAATGAGATGATACATGATGAGATTGGATTCAGCTCCATGAAATTGGATGCGGTTTAGCAATTAAATAATGTATATTTGATCAGCTCCCTGAGCAGGTATTCTAATTGAATCTACCTAAATCTTATTTCATCGAGTGAAAGCTTAATTTTATCCAATTTACTTCATAGGCTCCTTGAAAGAGGCCTTCTAATATCATCAACTATCAAATGGCTTATGAAGTAAATAGGATAAAATTAGTTGGACATGTTAAGACTGGGATTTTTACAGATGCTCTAGGAAAATTATTATGCAGTAAATTAGATGAAATCTGAACTTCAAATTGAAATTCAATCACGCTAGATGAAATTGAAATATTATTATGTAGTAAATAGGATAAACATGGCAGTGCTCTTGGTGAAATGAGATGATACATGATGAGATTGGATTCAGCTAAATGAAATTGGATGCGGTTCAGCCATTAAATAATGTATTTATTTGATCAGCTCCCTGAGAAGTTAGACCTTTTAAGAATGGGATTCAGCCAATAGACTTTTAGAGATTGGTGCATATAAAAATTTGTCATTTTAGAGGTTACAAAACCATCGGTGATACAGGGACGTATTAATAAATGATGGCTATTTGGAGGGTGGATCATGGAGCGAGTATACAGGAAGTAGAGTAACATTTTACTGACTTATTTTTGTCGTCATCTTCAACACCAATAAAATTTATTTTCCAATCTCTTAATTGCATCATGGGCACCTCCCAACAAAAGACCCCATTTTAATCAGAACGACCAAGTCACGACTTTAAAATATTCTCGGACCATTTTTGTCATTTTCAAGTGTCGATAACAATAAAAAGCGGCAACAGTCGGTTTGTGTTGAAAGAGAATTTTGGAGGCATTTCTTCCGGAATTATTCTGGTCACCTTTTCTGCTCTCAATTAAATATTTTGGACGTTAATGATGTTGTCACGTGTCTAAAGATTCACAGTGGGATTGGAAGGAAATATAAAAATAAATCCGATATTGAGTCAAATGATTGTGGTCTGATGGAGTACTAATATTAATCGTCGCTACGGAATGCGTACTATTGTAATTGAGATGAGCTTAAAATATGACGTGTTGTTTGCTTTATATTTAGCCATTGCACTGTTAGTGCCTTTTAGGTATCAATATATTAAGTTTGGAATTAACTCACCCAATTGACTACATACTCGTAATACATATAATATGCAATCTTTTAAATATTGTTTAATATTTTTCTCTTCCCCCGAACTTGTCCCTTCAAAACATTGAATAATATTTCGTCTCCCGTTCTCAAATCTTTTGACGCAGTTTTGGCGTCATCTGGCCAGACTGCAAGTCGAAATTTTATAATCCATTCGAATTTCTTCCCAGACTTACTATTTCTTACGTTTTAGAATAAAAACGAAGATTAACGAACGTCAAAAATTTATGGAGAAATACTTCATCTCCAGACTCAAGTTGTAATAACATTGAATTGATCATCCAGACTCATTTCGTTCCCTTACTTTTGGGAAAGAATATACAGAGATTAGCCTTCGCTAAAATCATGGACCAAGGCTTGGATGGTATGACCTTATTAATATGTCCATTTTCTTACTATTTAAGTAGTTTCTGTTTATTTAGTTGAATTGTGTATGATATATTTTCTTTACCCCCTCCTTTTTGAAATCTGCGGAAACAGAAGAAGATTTATTGCAACCGTGAAAAGAACTTTTTTTCCGAGTTGTTGCTTCTGTTGTTTAATCTTGGGAACATTGTCAGTGCGTGGTTTGTTGGTCAAGAGCATTTAACGCACATATGACCTTGCCTTAAAGATTTTAAGTAGTACATAGCTTAAAATCAGAAACAATTCAAGTAACTACTAATGTTGTACCCCTAATTTCGTGCAACGGTGCTTCCATACAGGACAAAGAGGTACTCTGCCATTGACAATAAACTGTTATTGACTATACTTTTATTTACTAACTGAAATCGGCAACCATATTTGACATTTTCCTCCAATTCTCAATCTGTTGCTCAGTCTCCTCTCAACCCCAAATATACTAACACATCGCATCTGATGCTCTCCTGAGCTAATTGCTCCGTAATAGCCAATTATATGCCTAGCTGTTGCTGCTAATCCGCTCACCACATTGTGACGATATTATTATTTAGCCCAACAAACGGATCGGTGGCAACGACAGATCTACAATATCAGTATCGGAGGCTCGTCAGCTGCTTAAGAGTTGCCATATATTCATATTAGCGTTGATACTACTGCATAAAAGCTAGACGGGTCATTGTACAAAACTGCATTTTCAATATATTTTAAGAATTAACTATAAGAAAATATGCTATAATTTGTTATTTATGGCTATAAATAAACTATAAAAATGCCTATAATGTTATTGATGTTCAAAGTGACATCCCTAACGCTGTTACCAACACGGCAATGAGACCGTCCCCGTGCATTAAGCATGACCATTTTGTGAATAAATTATGTCCAATGTGGTTTATTTAATACGCTTCAAATGCGTATTATGTGACCGACGTAGACCAACTTTAGATGACTTCCTCAAACAATAGCCACTTTTTATTCCCATTTGGGGCCCTCGGGCGAGGATTCAATTACTTTCTGGACAGTCTTGGCACCTCCTTAGATTTGTGAATTGCTTATTATTATCAAAAATTGAATAGATCATTGAATGATGGATTGTATGATTAAATATTGGTGCATTGCAAGGGACTTTTTTGCATTTATTGTGTGGTCTAGTCTTCTTGGAAGTGCAAATAATTATATGGAATTATTGGTCTGGACTAGAAATAAGTTCAATCTCAAGAAATTGAGATTGATGCTAGTCTTTGCGTATTGCGTAAACGAAAAAGTTACCGTTGATTGATTGAATGGATAGATCCTGGAGGCAATTAGTGGCATTTATGTGTGTCTTAAATGAGAATATTTGCTTGTTGAATGCAATGTCATATCCTAACCATGATCCTCTTCCATATTTAATATGGATGTTTCTACTAACAGCTAGCTGCAATTGCATTCAAATCATTTGCATAAAGTTTAGCTTTGATTCACTACTTGTAATAAGGGGCGAACCTACACATTTTAATCAGTCAAAATCGATCTAATCTGTCTGCCTAATAAACAATCACTCGCATTCCCTTTACCATGCACATGTTATTCCCAAGTCTCTCCCAACTGTCGTCCTAATTCCGAACTCTACTTCCGCAATTCTGTTCCTTCGTTTTAAACACAAAAGCAACAGCAATCAGCATCATATGCGTTGCTGGGATTTGAAGAGGGTTTGCTTTTGGCCTGTCAAGGACTCCTGATTCTTAAAGTGATTCAGTTTGGTGGAATGATATTAAAGGTGTGATATGATTACTGGGGGATATTTATGCGTCAATTATTTTACACCTCTAAACTGCATGTGGAAAGGTATCCCAGCATACACTTGTTCAAGTAGATAAATGAAGGGATAAAGCCATGTATCTTATTTAACGTTTTGTAATACAGCACCACTCATCCAATCTGTCCGGTAAAAACTTTTACAGCCGCGCATTCATAATCAGGGAGTTTATTGACTTCTCTTCGCCACAGGGTGATCACGCAGCTTTGACATTTTCAAGACCACTTCTCCTAAAACAATGATTGCCTCACGAGCCGTATTTTCATTTCGTGTTTGGATTTCCTGTCCGTCGGCGAAAATTAAGTCCCTCTCAGCCCATTTTTTGTGCTTCATCAAGACATCACGAGGAGGAAAATCTTGCTTTTTGAGGCGGCATCAGGTGGTGGTTCGTTGGGAATTGTTGGGTTAATAAAGAAAATAAAGCCGCTCTCTGTAACCTTAGTTGTCAATTATAATAGTGTACGTTGATGAGACAGAGGAAATAAATTCAAAATGTATTTGAAATGTACTCGTTGTCGTAGGAACATTTTATTATAGAATATAGAGCTGGGCTTGTACCCCCTTTTTCTGGTTACATATTTCTTAAACATTTAGTTTCACTATAATGATATTTTACCGATCGTGTTACCGATGTTAGTTTAATAACAGCTTACTGGTCAGCCCATATGATACATCAAGAAGTCTTAGATTTGACAGACAAGCCTATTTAGAATACCCTGAATGTCCTTCAAAATCTGATGGGAATAATAATAACAATAACGAGAGCATAATTATTGCACGGCCAGGAGAAAATATGACACCCACTTCAAAATGGGCTGATCTCTGGGAGAAATACTAAATTAGTTGCTGGAATAAGCGGCCATTAAAGTATTTCAAGGTTAAATGGGGGAAAATCAAATTTCACTATTTAGATTTTGGACGATAAAGTTCTTAGGTATGCAAATTTAAACGATATATTAATGCTATAGCGCTATTTAAGTATAAAATGGTTAAAATACATGTTGCAACCTTCATATTGTATATTGAACATTTACTTGTCTAAAACTGCTTAAATCTCAATATCACGATAAAACAAAGTGTGTCATCATCTGCGCTTTAATTATTTGGATTTGTCCTTTATGTGAAAAAAACGAGGCAACATTTTATCCAGAATTTTCTCGGATTTTTTAAGCTGAGCTCAACAGATTTTAAGAAGGTCAAAAGAAATCGTTTTAAACAAAATTAAAGAAGAAAACATTTTTATGCCGAGAAAGTGCATTATTTGTTGCTTGCAATAACTTTAGTTCGCGGTTGTTTTGACTTTTTATATATGTCATAAGTAGCTTGACATACTTAATGTGTAACTTAACCAATAATACACATAAATCACATTTTATCCATATACTGTAGTCAATGAACTATATCTAAGTATTTATCACACCTAAATCCATCTTCCTAAAACAGTTATCATTGGATTGAACAACAATCACACATCATCATGATTTATCTGGAAAAAAGAAGAAGGTGTCATTTATTTGCGTCTGACAAAATCTGAAGCATCATTCTGACTGCGATGATAATTATTAATCTTCTTATATTGATGTAACGGCAAGGGCGATTAAACGGATGACGTTAGGGATGCCATTTAAGAATGTGTAACAATATCATGTTGTTCATAGAACGTTATTGCTTCCTTCACCAAGTGGCATCCCTAATCTCTATTATTACAATTGGAGCAAATTAATCCTCATTCATTGATAATGTCAAAAGTGTTACTGTATATGTTTGAATGATTATAATGCAGTTTTGGATGCAAACAATGCTCAGGAAGAGAGACAAATAAATGAAATAATCAACACTTTGATTTTAATCTGTTTATGAATTAATGTCAAGAGGTGTTTTATTCAACGCCCTGACTTGTATTCAATAACCGTTAAAGGCAAACAATAAACAAATAATTATGGCTTTTATTCAATTCATTGTTATTATAATTCCGTCTTCGCATTGACATCAATAGTTGCTTCCATTCCCTCAACCTTTCCTTTTTCCATTGCTTCACGACGGATATTCTCCCTAAAATAAACACAGTGGTTTCAGATTATAATTTATTCAAATGATTTTATATTCACCTGTATTCCTCAATATTAACTGCGGGAGACACTTCATATCCAGGCTTCCGCTTAAAGTTGTATTTTTCCATGATGTCGTTCAACTCTTGTCGGCTTTTGCCGAGCATTCTGAAAATAGAATTAATGTTTTATCATGTAGAAAATGGATGATTATGCTTCTTACGGAATCCCTCTGTGAGTCTTGTTCATATCCGTGATGAGGTAGAGGATCGGATCCTTGCCTGGGATCTTGATGAAGCTGGTCATCTGTAATTTGTCAAAACATTGAATTAACCTTTGTGTACTATTAAAAAGCTTTAAAAAGGGTAACCAATTTATAATTATATAAACTATCACAGTGCATAACTAAATACTCGTCCGATACTTTCCTACATAAAGCTACGTATACTGAGCCGCAACAATGCATACAAAGCCAAAAAAAGGGCATATCTCTATAATATCCACAACATTTTTAGTTACTAAAACCATACCTCATACGTGTCCAAATCCTCAAATATAAAATTCCTCACATCCGGGTTGTCCCTCAGCTTGCACTTTGCACACGACACCACCTTGGCAAAGACCACGGACTCATCAAAGTGCTGGGCGGTGGCCAGGCTGAGCAATGACAACAACAGCAGCAGTGGGTACAACATGGTCAGATGGGGGTTTGAACGGTGACTGAAAATGATGTTGTTACACGTCGAATATGTGCAAGTGTGCTCAGTTTGTACATTTGTTGTCATGCTTTTCTGACCCAATCTGTTCATTGGGTTTGTTTCGTGTATATTGTAGAGCAATATGAAGTTGCTGGTATTGTCAACCATTTTGGTGTTTTGCTTCATAAATGGTGTTTATTCAAATGCTAGAGGTGTCATAACCAGAGCTGGCGTTCATTTTCCTGATGTGAGGCACTTGGACGCAAACCAGGATCTCAGTGATTTCATATTTGGAGATTTCAAAAAGTAAGTAACAATAAACTCATATTCAAAGCCATATTATAACGGATCTAAAGACGAAACAAGATTAAGAAAATTTAAAAATATTTAAAGAACTTTGAATTCTGAACCAAAAATACAAGTAAATATAACTTCCTGGCTTCTTCATCTTAATGCACCCAGCCAGAGATTATGGACAAACATCTAAAATCCCTTCCCCAGCTATGATACATTTTCTTTTTTTAGATACCGCCGCACCCTGTCCCCCAGCCACGAGTTCTCCCCCGACGGCCACACCAAGCTCATCTTCTACGACGACTTCCGCGACGAGGTCAAGACGGTCGACATCACGACCATGAAGCGGGCAGAGATGAGGGCGGTCATGGAGGAAAACGGCTTTAACGAGCTCATCTCGCAGCATGAAGAGTTGTGAAATAAATGAAATTCAAAACGTTAATAAATTTAATTATAATGTTTAACTGCAAGTTAATATAATTATTCGAACACATCAAATTAACGTAAATAAAATTAAAGAGGACGTATTTCAATAAGTCCGGAATGAAATACAAGCATGAGATGAGACTGATTGGAGTTTAGTAAGTTTACATAACAATAAATGTATACTGTATACTGTATAATGCGTGTAGATGAATTGATCTCATTGCTGGTGTTTGTATTCTCTCATAAATTTGATTATATTCCATTTGTCTTCAGAGTTCTTCTCTAATACTCTTCTGTTTCCTGAACCCATGCTCTCGCATCAAGTTATTCAGCTGTCGTCGGGTCATATCAATCATATGAACGGTCTTAACAGTCTATAATTAATAATATAATTAGATCATTACCAAAAAAGTAATTACAGGGGTATTACCTGCCCTCTATCATTGAGAAGTAGTATTTTTGGTTCTTTCCCTGGAATTGGCATGAATTGGACATGTTTATACAGCGGGAAATCTTGCTCTAGGAATGCCTTCACTTCAGGAGTTCGGTCTAAGATGCATCTGGAACACTTTAAATATTAAGCAAGTACATTTACAGTAAAAAAAATATTACCTGGCACAACTTATTACTTTAGCGGATCTTACACGGTATTCTGTTGCACTAGTCAAATTTAAGATGGCAAATAACACAATAATAAACAATATTTTGCTAGTCATTGTGCTTAAACGTGTGTCAGCTTATGAGTTTCAGCTAACGTATCACTGTTTGACCAACATTTAATACCCATCCGATGAAAAGGTGTGAATCTGTTTAACTAAAATACGTATAATATGGCTCCTTGCATTTTCAAAGTAATACATCCGCCATTAAGATATGTATGGTTAGTTAGATAAATATTATCTATATTTTCGTATTCTTGGGCATTGTATTTTGTAATCATTCTTTCTTAATGAACTCCTTCATAGTCCCAATCTCCATCCTGTACGAGAGCCATCCTTCCTTGGCGTTCATATCTATGGCACCATACTTCTTGTAGAAGCCTGAAAGAGATATTAAAGTATTTAATATTATCATTCCATTCCATTCATACTCTGAGATGTCTTGTTTGACTCCAGAACGCTCCAGTTGCATCGTGTGCAGTCGTTCTCAAGTCCGATGCGGACGCACTCTTGCCATAAGGAGAGACCGATGCCCTGGCCCTAAAGTTAAACAATCTTTAAAGCCCTTAGAATACGCTTATAGCTAACATGTAAGTCTGTTAAAGATGAGCAATAATAGAGCATTAGTCCTGTAAACTTACTACACTTACCCTGTACGGTTCGTCCACTAGCAGGTCTTCAATGTAGACGCTCCTCTTGTCCCACGTGGAGTACATGTAGACGAACAAGCAGTAGCCCACGAGACCGTCAGAAGGAGACTCAGTCTTCTCAGCCACGATGCAGTGGAAGTAGGGAGTGGGTCTGTCAAAGCCATCACGTTCAAGATCTACAAACTGCTCTTAAAGTACATTAATATCATTGATATGGTTGAACATACCTTGCTGCGTGATACTTGGGTTGTCTGGGAGCTTGATGTACTCTGCCATTGACTGTAATATGATGTTTTAGAATGAGATCATAAAGGCAACTGTTAACATACATCATTATGAGTCTATAGATCTCTTTGCAATCCTCCCTGGTAGCCGGACGAATCCTGAACCTATCATTTACAACTTTTGTCATTTTTCTTATTTTTGCTTGGATGTGACAGAAACTATTTAAACAACAAGCTGCCGGATAAAAATAATAGAAACTGGATTGAATCAAGTAAACAAGTGTTTATTTATCATCACATTGGATCAGAAATTTTATTTTTCAAAATTCCAACAGCTTCTTCATGACATCCGGCTCCATTCTGTAGTAAAGCCTTCCTTCGTCCTCAGTAAGGTTGGAGGCTCCGTATTTCTTGTAGAAACCTAAGGCATCGTCCACACAGGAATGAAAATGAGGAATGAAAAGAGAATTATTCTAGAATTATTCTTTCACAGAGGAAAATAATTCCTCTTGCTGGCAGGCCTTCTCTGCCTGGCTTGCTGGTGGCTGACCGGCAAAAGGGAGGAATTAAATTCTTGTGAAGAATTAAATTCCTGCAGAGAAGAATTTAATTCCTGGGGAGGAGAATTTAATTCTTGCATGTAGTACAAGGGGAGGAATTATTCCAGAATTATTCTTTTTTCATTCTTAATTTCATTCCCGTGTGGACGATGCCTAAAACATCAAAGTCATCAAATGTACAGTCGTAAAAGAGTTGATTTATAAACGTACCCTTTGCAGTCACATTGTTGTTCATGACATTCCAGTAGGAGCATTTCAGACCTTTGTCCAGAGCAATCCGTGTACACTCTTGCCAAAGGCGGAGTCCGATTCCTTGACCCTATAAGAACGTGGATTTAAATATATGAAAGAGTAGCCTCTTTTGTCAGTAGTATTCATCAACACATTAGCTCACCCTGAATTTCGCGTCCACAAGCAGATCTTCCATGTAGAGACTCCTTCCATACCAAGTTGAATACATTGTTGTGAACAGGCAATAGCCAACAAGATTCGGGTTGTCCTTTTGGACAGCCACAATGCACTCAAAGGCAGGCTCCTGCCCTTCACAGTCAAAACCATCCTTTTCCAATGCTACTTGGAAATTAGTGGTCAAGAGTAGTATCAAAAATATAAATGAATGCTTACACTCTTGGGTCACTTTTGGAGGTCTGTCCAGCTTTAAATGATCAGCCATTTCCTAAGCATACAAACTTTACATTCAAATTTAACGTTTTAAGAACCATTTTGTGTTTTACCATAAGAAGTCTGAATATCTCCTTACAATCATCTTTGACAGCAGGTCTGAGGCTGATGTCCTCCTTCATAATATTTTAACTCCTTGCTGATGTTGTTTAATTTATAATAAGCACTTTACACGTTATAGTTGTAGAGGCGGAATGGTTTTAAATGCATAAGACACATGTGTTAAATCCATTCTGCTTACATTCAGCAATCTGTGTTAAATTCTAATCCACTCTAGGTCTACCTTACTTAATTTTTTATAACATATTCTCTACATAGCAATTTGATCATTACGAAACGGTATAGAAACGTGCAATTATAATTAGACTGCTTAGTGCACTCAATTACTGTATATTTCACGTTCTATCCGGATACTCGATTTCAGCCACACCGACTTTGTTCTTCTTCTCCAACAGCGCCAACATATCCTCCCTGTCCATCTTGTACAATGGACGACCCTCACTGGCAGTCACATTCTTGAAGCCAATCGTCTTCTCTTGGAAAACTAGAGTGGAAAACACAACTTGTGAACAAAAGCTGTCACTTGGCCGTGAACATTTACCTAGAGCAGGCTTGTTTGAATCCAAACATGTACCAAATGTAGTGTTGCAGCCAGCTTGTAGTGCTAGACGAATGGCCTCTTGAGTGAGGCTCAATCCAAGACCAGTCCTCTGAAAGAGCAAATAACTTAATCCATATCGTCGTTCTTCGAAACTTTAAAACTCTTTTACAGGTCTTTGCTGGTTTGTCAAAGTCCGCTTCTGAGGCTTTCGTATAATAGCCCACCAAAACTTTGTTTTAAGTCCAATTGTTACCCAATGTTCTTCCTCCACGAAGGTGTCCTCTATGTAGACACTCTTCCCAGTCCGGGTATTGTAGAGATAAGAGTACATGCAGTAGCCGCACAGATGATTCACCAAGGTTTTCTTGTAATTCAAATCCTCGGCAACGACACAATGGAATGCAGGAGAGGTGCCCGTTGCTGGCTCGAAGCCGTCGCGCTCCAAGTCTGAGTAGGGCGAGCAGTTATTATGGAACATTGTGCAGAAAAGGATTTGTCTTACATACCACGAATGGTTAGCAAAGGTTCAGCTTCGATTGTTGGATGATATCCATTGATGAGCTGGAATAAGTTGCTTTTAATATACTTGGAATATGCGAGGACATATCGACATAACTTACCTTAATTAACCTGTGAAGTTCTTTGCAATCTTTTTTGACGGCAGCCCGAATGGTGTACATTATCAATATTTTAATGTTATTCCGTATTTTTAGCTTCTTACGTAAGTAAAAAATAAAACGTTGACATGTTTACACTCAAAACCGGTTATGAATCTGTTTTAAAGGCCGAGCTTGATCATGCACAATTTTGGCAAATTTACAGATTCATGTCTGATTTTCTGCTCAACATTAGTCAATTTTTGTATACTCCAACTACCATCAATAACTTTTTTATCATCATAAACAGGCATGGCTCACATAAAACAAAGCACACACCTCTATGACTAATAATTGACTATGCATCATTTACCGACAGCACCGTGAAATATACGTACAAGCTAGTGCACTAATCAAAATACTTTCCCCAAAGCCCTGTATAACAGAGCTCTGTATTTACTTCTTCATTATTTGCCTTTTTACAACTCAAATCCATCCACAAACTTTTCCATGACGTCCTTCTCCATCCTGAACGCTAGCCAGCCCTCCTTGGCTGAGAGATCGACGGCGCCCTTGCTCTTGTAGAACTCAATCGATGGCTTGTTCCAGTCCAGGACGGCAAAGTTGCAGCGGGTGCAGCCGACGGAAAGAGCAGTCTGAAACGGGGGTAGTGTTTATGATTTACTTTTTATTAACTAGACAGCAATTAATTAAAAATACTTTTTCAATGCAAAGCACATGTTCATTACGTCCTTATTAAATGCATAAAAGTTAAAATAAATTAGGCAATTGGGGGACGTGGTAGCCGTGGTCGCAAGTCGCTCGATCCTGTGGCCCAGAAGGTCGCAGGTTCGAATCCCCCCAGCGGCATGATGATGAAAAATTGCGATCACGGTGGTCTAGTGAATGAACCGAAAGGTAGTGCCCAAAAATATACAATAAGGGATCACTAGAAAATATTTTTTTAAATGAGAAATACTTTCATGCATTATATTTAAAAGTAACCTGCCCGTATTAAGTAAAGTCTCCACGTAGTTTGTAGTTATTTAGTATTAATTTTCCCGCCGAGATTTGTTTCTCTGACGGTATGCGCCGCATACCAGTTGTCGCGGTATGCAGGCATTTCTCGTATTAATGAAAGTGCAGTTCTCATTAGTTTTCGTTTTTTTCCTTTCCTTAAAACCGCACTTTGTTTAATACAAGAAATGCGACAACTGGTAAGCGGCGCTGACGTATGCATCTCTTTTGAACGAATCTCGGCGATTTACTATAACGGGACTAGTATTTGTAGTTTATTTTCATTCTCGAATTCCTCCATTTTAGGTATGCAGGAAGTTGCGCCCGAGTTCTCCGCTCTTGAGGGTTTCGTGTTGGAGAACAATCAGCTTGTGATGCCAGAGGATTCCCTGGAATCGTCGCATCCAATTCAGGTACTAACGAACAATCGATGGACCTAAATGCCACACAA
>LR139830.1:0-17684 GCA_900659605.1 Tisbe holothuriae
TACCCTCCGCGCACAAGTGCATTGCGAAAAGGCTGGACTTTACATTGATACGGAAACCACGACATTGACATCATTCTTCAATTAATTTCTTCACGTTTACAGTACTCAAGAATCTCACTAGATCACTGACAGTCCATCTTCCCTGAGAGGGGCCAAGATCGCCAAAATGGTGGGAGCGCTCCAGCAACAAAGCTGAGCAATGCTCAGCTAGATGAGTTGCATCCTCCTTACCACCCTGGCATAACCTGCACAGGTAGCTTGGGGCTTTACCGAGATTGTTCTCATGGTATTGTAGGTTATTAAAGCCAGTTATGAATCGAACAACTTTGCTTGCTTCTGCTCGCGGCAAGTTCAAAATCTGGGACGACTTCCCCGCATTGTGCACAGGGAACCAGAATCTGCTTTGCCTGCATTTCTTTAGGTTGAGCCAGTCCCGATGCCAGGACCGAGTGACATCCTTTTTGACCTCGTCTGCAGCAGCCCGCACTGTGGGTTTTGTTGGGAATCGTGTAGGACCGTTAATCCTTGAGCCAAGCTTTGCATTTGCGTCAGCCGCCTCGTTGCCTTGCAGGCCTGTGTGAGCCTTCACCCAGGATATGCTGACGGTGTTGTGTCGTGCTAGATTGTTCAGCTTGAAGATGGTGTCCTGTAAAGTCGAGTTCTTTATCTTGATCCTCGACAGGCAGCACAGGCTACTCCGACTATCGGTGTATATTTTTATTGTTTCACCTTTTAGCTTCAGACTATGCACTACCGATGCTGCAAAGTTGATTGCAGTCAGCTCGGCATCGAACGCTGAGCTGGAGCTGCTGAGAGGCTCCGAGAAGTCCCCAATGTTATGCCCCTCGGCCAAGATGACCACGCCGAAGCCGGCGCCACTAGGGTGGCTTGATCCGTCAGTGAAGATCTCAATCCCTGTCCCATCAGGGTCGCCACTGTCGGCAAGTTTGAATCGTTTTGTGAGTACCGTAGCGTTACAGTAGTCCACATTGTTCATTTGGAGATTGGACAGTGGTTGCTGGTTTACCCAGCGCTTGACATGGTCACCTTCGAAGCCAAACTGGTCATGAACCTTGAAGATCCGGACGCTCGTGGCAAGCGAGAGACCTCGAATATATGTGAGTATGGGAGGAATGTCGAGAATGATCTCCAGACCGGCCGTCGGTGTTCCCTTACGGACACTTACCATGGTTGTCATGGCGAGCCGTTGCATCTTGTTTAGGCTGTTCTTGGATGACGTTTTCAGCCTGTTAGCCCATACATGACAGCCATACGCCACCGCTGGCCGAATGAATGTTTCATATGCCCATTTCAGTAGCTGGGGCGGAGCACCCCATCGCGAACCCTGGAGAGCCGACAGCTGCATGATGCTGCCTTTGGCTGCCCGAACCTTTGCCTCAATGTGATAGTCAAAGCGTAGGAATTTGTCAAAGTGCACCCCCAAGAACTTCAGTGATGGGCTCAGAGGCAAGAACTTGTTGTCGAAAAATATAAGAGGGGAGAGAGCGTTTGGTCTCCCAAAGAAGACTAGTTCAGTCTTTGCAAACTCAATCTGAAGCCCAGCTTCACATGTCCAACGTGATGCCGTTCTTAGAAATCGATCTATCCTGTGCTCGAGTTCTGTGCGATTTCGACCCGAGATTATGCCAAGGCAGTCGTCTGCAAAGGTAGGAGCTTTGATACCGGGGAGGGAGTTAATTGTCTCAATAAAGGAGTTGAAGACTAGGTTCCAGATGAGGGGGGAGAGGACACCGCCTTGCGCTGTACCTTTGAAGAGGTAGATTGTTCTACTTTCACCAGCGAGATCCGAGTCTACGCGCCTGCCCACCATGTAGTTCAGATACCACTTGGAGAACCAGGGCGGAAAATTGAACTTTCTCAGGGCAAGTTCCACTGCCTCAGCAGTCACATTATCAAACGCCCCACGGATGTCAATGCTTACACCCATGACAAGATCACCGGCCTGAAGACCAGATTCGATGCTACTCATAGCCTCGCTAAGCGCAGAGTCACAGGAAGAGCCCTGACGAAAGGCGTGTTGATGGGCATTCAAGGGATTCTTCCGCAGAATAGTCTGCTCAAAGTGCCACAGCACGTTCCGTTCCAAAGCCTTGAAAAGAACCGGCGCAAGTGTGATTGGCCTGAAATCCCTGACCTTATCGTGGCTTGGTCGGGGTTTGGGAATAAAGTTTACGGTCGCCCGTTTCCAACACTCTGGGGTATGACCAGTGGCAAGGATTGCCCTGTAAAGTGTTACAAGTTCACCGATAATATGGTCAGGCAAGTTCTGCAGAATAATGGGCTTCAACCCATCAGGACCAGCTGCCTTGAGAGGTCCAAATTCACTCAGCGATCGCCTCACTGAGTCATCATTGACGAAGAGGAAAGCTCCCGCAAGATATTCTGTCTCAACCTCCCTGCATTTCATGCCAGGAATAGGACTTTTACTACTCCCCGGAAAGTGCTCGGATAGTAAGGCATCAATTGTTGTGGCATGGTCGCCAATCTCATTCAGTGATGAGAGCATAGGAATAGCCACTGCTACTCTTGGTTTAGCAAGATTCCGCAGTGTACGGAGATCCCTAACTGTTTTAAGTCGTTCAATACTCTCCTCTAAGTGACGTCTCTTGGCCGCCTTGAGAGCATCTCTGTAGTCGTTGCGTGCTGCTCTGTATTGGTTGTGAGCATTTTCGTCAGTCTTAGCCTTTCCTAAGCTGGTCATCTTACGTCGCATGTTACGAAGTTCCTCATTAAACCAGGGTTTGTCCTTGGTATCGGTGTCTTTCCTCTCAAGAAGCGGACAGACTGCCCTGAATGCATCATCGATTCTTTTTGTGACATTTTCGCCCCGTTTGCTAATGAAGTCACTGCTGATGAAAGCTGGAAAGGCCCCGCCTTTGGCTACCCTGTCTTTCATAAGGTCCCAGTCAGTGTTGACCGGATTCCTCAGGAATTCTCTCCTTTTGGAGTAGTCGATTTTGCACGACAGCAGCGAGTGGTCGCTCAGCGTATCGTCTCTTTTACACCAATCGAGAACGTTAACCCTTGCCGAAACCGCAATGATATCGATCGTTGAGCTGTGACGACCATCCTCAGACCTCCAAGTTGTTCCCTCAATGGGCAAAATTTCAAGCCCACTCTGGACAATAAAGTCTTCTACGCATTCGCCCCTGGCGTCGGATCTGTCATACCCCCACAAGGAAGAGTGAGAATTTGTATCGGAGGTTAGAATTACATCGTGGTCGTGCTTTTCCGCATATTTGATTGCCTTCTCAGCTAAACTTAAGTCCGGTTTCTTTTTACACGGGATGTAAAGGGAAATAAAAAGGACATTCCTTACTCCGTAGTCGGTGTTGAGGTGTACTAAAACGGTTGTCATGTCCGGACCGCAAAGTTGAGGTATAATCGTGGAGTTAAAAGTGTTCTTAACTATTATCGCAGTTCGGCTGCGAGGCGTTTTAAAAATTTTGATTGGTAAATTACCAGGGATGTCCCTTGGTACCTCCTGTACGCCTAGGAGAAAGTTGTTGTTGACGAGTTTAAGTGCATCTTCAAGTGCAACCGTACTTTTACGCAGATTGATACTCGCAGCATTAATACAGTTAGTAAAAGCCATCTTATTCTTATTGTCTTATTGCCAATGTTACGGAATTTGATTATAATGGAATTAATACAATTCAGGAAATAAACAGTAACAAGTGATTGTATCTGTTTTCTCTATTCTTTTCGGAGGTTTTCCAGGATTGTCTTCGCCTTGTCGTTGTCCGCGTCGTCCGTGTCCAGTGCGCCCGCCTCGTCTGTGGAGGACACAGCTTCCTTGCTTGGCGTCGTCGCCTTCTCCTCCTCCGCATCACGGAAGACATCGTCGTCCATCTCCTCAGATCTGCCAGCTTGCTCCTCTATGAAGGACTGGGCATGATTCATATTGAATCGGAGCTCCGCCCACGAGTCGATCACCTTAAAAGGGTTCTTGGAACTCGTCTTGGTGACCCTTGCTATGAACTGTTTCAGCAGGTAGGAGTCCACTTTGAAGCAGATCTCTCTGTACGCACCCTCATCAGTCTTTCTCGAGATGACGTTGGGTCGGCCAATGACATGGCCCTCGTAGTCAAAGTCGCCATACTTCCAGAAACTTGACATGCACCGCTCCCATGCCCACACCGCCAGGCGGGGGCGAAGCTGGAGTCGCACCTCAAAGCCCTCAGGCTGAGGAAGATCCGCAGAGTAGTCCTCGTGCTTGTCCTTGATGTATTCAAGCAAGCGACGTGCGCCTGCCTTGGTTTTGGTGTAGACGATGCATTTTCCCGGGCGCCGGTGGAAGGCGTTCACGATACTAATGCCCTCGTCTTCTGCAAACATGACCATGGGCACCCTGATTTCGTCCCATTCCTCTTTGGTGATTATGACGTCTTTGCAGCCCTTAATATAGGGAAATACAATACATCCAAAGGATATTTTGAATTTGGTCAGGTTCGCTAATTTTTGTAATGATAGTTGTATAAACCATAGAGCTCTGTAGCGGTCTATGTATAAACCTTTGAAAGAAGCATTTACACAAAGGGGCCAGTAAACACCGTGCCCAGTGTCATAAAGGAGTTCATAATTAATATGTGTATCATTACTGTGCCATTTTTAGGATGTGAAACACTCAAATGCACTTTCGCTACAAATACGAAATATTGATTTTTAAAAATCCTTTCTTCCGGAATTCCGTAAGACTCCTTTGAGTAAAGTCAAGGATTCTAAGATTTTTTTATCGATAAAAAGCGACTATAGCCGGCTACTTTGTTTAAGTCTTGTTCAGCAGCTACTTTGAAAGCAGGTTCTATTTTCAAATTTACCTGAGTCGAATGAGTAGTGCGGCATATCGCCACCAGATGGCTCCATCAGATGGCTGCTTGGGTCATTCTGATTGGAGGAGGAAGAAGACGAGGAAGAAGACGAAATGTTGTGCTTGTAGAGGATTTTACACGTTCGTGTTTCAATCCAGCCACGCCTAAAGAACACATTGTTTATTAACGTATTTTAATCCCGCAGAGTAAGATATTTGACGTTAACTGTATGGTGTAAGCTTCAGTACTAATAAATAACACAAAAGTAAGCACCTTTTAGTTATTTAAAATGACCAGTACCTTATAAACAAGGCAAGTGGGAAAAAGCTCGAAATAGCCCTTAACGTTACGGCGTGATATTAAGACTAAACGAAACTCGGCGGGATGATTGAAATTATCACATGCCGGCCAGTAAAGTTTCATCGTTACACAGTATATTACGATTAACTTAAGTTAATACTTGTTGATTAAAACACGACACTAATGACATAGTTTGTATAAAATTGGAACTAACACTAATCCACTGTGACCTAAATTTATTTTACCTGCACAACTCCGACCTGACAATTGAGTAACACGGCCCCAGATAGAAGACCTTACTCTTCCTGATGGACCTCTGGAGCAGGCTGTAGATGGCGTTGAGCGAGTACATCGAGTCACGGCGGTGGGAGGCGACAGCTGAGGCGGAGTTGCTCTTGTGGGAGCGGCGTTTTGTGGTGGGCTCTATATTTTCTCTTACCTGCACAACTCCGACCTGACAATTGAGTAACACGGCCCCAGATAGAAGACCTTCCTCTTCCTGATGGACCTCTGGAGCAGGCTGTAGATGGCGTTGAGCGAGTACATTGAGTCACGGCGGTGGGAGGCGACAGCTGAGGCGGAGTTGCTCTTGTGGGAGCGGCGTTTCGTGGTGGGCTTCATTTTGGACGGCTGTTTAGAAACCAGATACAATGCATGGTGAATGTTTTTCTTACTTTGATAGTAGCTGGCTTACTGTCGAACGTATTTTATATCAGTTTCTTGATTAAAGTTTTAACAGCTCTGAATTGGGCCATTGAAAAGAAATTAACAGCAGCTTTTAACACTATTTTGCTCATATTACCGATTTTCTAATACAAATGCTTGAATTAAGGCGCCGCGGGGCATAAACTATATATACTTTTGCCATTTGCACGAAATAATTGTACCTGCAGTTACTATCATTCTAATTAATATATTATTTACCAGGAGATTCCTTTTCCTCGTTGCAGAATAATATGCAGGCCTTGAAATGTACGGACGGCTAAAGAAGTGTCATCGATTAAACAAAAAGGGAAAGACCTTGGAAGGAAGTGGAGCATGGAATAAGCGAATAAACAACTGGCCCGAGAGAAAGAAAGTTCAATCTAGTAATGTTAATCATACCGAAGTACTAATGTTTCGTAATCTAAAAGTACATAATATGCAAGTTAGTACAGAAACTAAATTCAAGTAATAGTTATAAAGTACTCGTATGTCCGGCAAAATATACAATACTGGATGTGTGCGATAACCCCAAACACAATATAAAAAAATGCAGCATTTAAGAAGTTCTTTATCTGGAAGACTTAAAATTTTAAACCCATAATAAAAGCATGCTATCCTCTTTATTGACAGTTCAAAACGGACTGAATATGATTTTTTTTAGCAGCATAACATTGATTTTATTGATTTTTAACGACAGTTCAACACGGACCCATCAATCATAAGCCCAAAGTTTGTATCCCTCCCAACCGGCAGCTGCATTGACATGGACACAAATGTCTCCGTATCGACATTGTATTTGTAAATGACGCCGGTCGCGCCAATCATGACAAAGCTGTCTTCATACTGGGCGTAAGCAACAGTTTGGGCGTAGTCAGGGAAGAGAGACACGGACTGAAAATGAAGATATAACACAGTTTGCATAAATTGGGGATTTTACCTGTACATACAGTAGCAATAAAAAGAGTTTTGTTAGGTATTATCGGATTTATGACGGTGCTGTGTGTTATATAAGTTTCACAAGGGATCCAGAAAGTGTCATTTTTATTACTTATAATAAATAGGAAGCATATATAAACTTATGTGAAGGGTGAATCATTCTAGGGATTGTTTTAACGCATAGCTACAAAGTTAGATGAAAGTACGAAACAAAATACATATTAACTTATAAATTAGTTAGCAATTAAAAGAGAAGTTTTGCTAGGTATGATCGGAGTTATGACGGCGCTGTATATTATTTGCGTGTTTTATATGTTTACAAGGGATCCAGAAATTATAAAAATGTCATTTTCATTAATTATAATATATAAGAAATATATATAAACTTGCTTAAAAGACGAATCTTGCTTTAACACGTAACAACTAAGCTAGAAGACGAAGTACAAAACATAAGATAAGATCTCACTGCTGTCCACGTTCCACTGTCAATATTGTAGATATCGATATATTGGTTGTCCAGCATCCCCACGGTGATGAACTCTGCACCATTGGATGGCGTATGGGCGATAGCGCAGGATGGCCAGTGATGGGCACCGGGGGAGGAGGAAATGTCTAAAAGTGTAAACAAATGTAACTAATTTATTAGTTACAATCGTAAAAGCTGTGACGCCATCCGGATTCATACTTCGAGAGAGATTTAAGTATTAAAATTAACAATGATGTGCGGGTTCAGATTTTTCAGTACGGGTCGGGTTCAGATACAAGGTCTACAAAAAGTTCGGGCTCGGATTCGGGTTCGGGTGGTACACGATGTTTTGAGTTTGGGTTTAAATAGGAGTTTACAAATCTACAGGAATCAAAGAGAAACTGACTAATATTTGACATTTTTAGCTCATATGATCATGCAGTCATGTACTGTCATAATATGCATTTTCAAAGTTTTCTTGAAACCGAACCCGAAGTCTGGATATTGAATATGGGTTCGGGTTCGGGTAATGGCAAACCTGAAATTCGGGTACCCGTACATCTCTAATGTCAACTAATGTACCCGAAAGCACACTTTACACCTTACCTGTAAACAGGTGTTGAAGTAACGAGTTACAAGTAACGGCGTTACTGTAACAAGTTACAATTTTTGAGTAACGTGGAGTAACGAGTTACTTTTTTTGAAATAGTAACTGTAACGGGAACTGTAACGACCAAAATTATAATCATTTACAAGTTACTTTTCCGAAAATTTTCTAAGTGTTCAATCCTCTTCTGCCAGCTCTGTGTGGTTCATATTTTTACTAGTAATGTACTAGTACTCATAGCCGCAGAAGGAACCATGTCAAACAATACTCTTATACCTGGCCATATTTGTTAAGTGAAAAGTAGCGGACTTTGTAACTGTAACTGTAACTAGTTACTTTTTCTAGGAATGTAACGAAAATGTAACTAGTTACATAATTTTGAAAAGTAACGGGAACTGTAACAGTTACTTTTTAAAAAGTAACTTGTCAATACCTGTATTTACGTATACCCAATGTTTACTTGTTTAGCAATTGTCAGGAACAAACTGTTTAATGAAATCTAACCCTGCGGAGACCTTTGCAAACTCGTCCGGCAGCTGCTGATTCTGGCATGTGAAGCCCCATGAGGAGAGACCAATCAGGGTTGCCATTCCGTCATCGGACACGGTGAACAGTGGATCTGAAAGAACACAATTGAAAATATAAAACATGATTTCCTATGTACATTGGATTCAGATCATTCTGCACAGTGGTTTCTAAATACTCACTTCCCGACACGGCTCCCCGGCAGAAGTCCGCTCCCTCTCCCTCCGCGCAGAACATACTCTCGTCGTAATGCCCAATACGGGCGGCCGTGCAAACCTCGCTGGCGTTCACCACCACGCGCTGCGAACGAAGGACCGCCGCCGCGTCCTCACCGCTGCCATCAGTGCTCGCCCAGCCCGCTGTGAACGCCTCCTGGCCCGCAGTTGGGGTGCTTAAACGGAAGTAGTAGAAGGAGTAATTTGCATAATTTGTGCCAATGATTTCAAGGTTTTAAAATATTCTGGATTTGCTCAAGGACAGGAATTCTGTCTAGCTCTGCACTCTTACTTTGCCAATTTGGCACAAAGTCTAAAGGTGAAGGAGAAGCTAAACTAGAGGCCTCTATAACAGTTAAGAGCATTTTAAAGTTACCTGTCTCCCTCAGGCATGCATATCCTCCCCACCTCAATATCTTCCTCCAGCTCCAACACGGCGAGATCATAACTCCGATCAGGGATGCTGAAGAACCCATCGTCAAACGGGTTATAAGAATACTCAGGATGCCGCTCAATCACCGAAACATTGACCCGACGGGTCACATCAGAGGTCACGTCATGTGCCCCAATGAGGACCTGCAGTTGGTCCGGGGTCCGGAATAGCACACAGTTAGCCGTTGTCAGCACGTGCTTCGAGGAGATAACCACGGCCCCACAGGTGGCCGTGCCAGGGGCTGAAACCCGGGTCAGGGCTGCCATCCAGGGCAGGGCGTTCGGGGTGACCTCAATTGGACCTTCGGGGTCCGTATCCAGGTCACCGTTGATGACTCCGCAGCGGCACGAATCTAGTAAAATCAATTTAATCGGTAATATTGGTTTTCAATATGTTTAAAAATATTTTCTTACTCTCATCAGATGATCGATTTGAACAAGCGCTGAAGACGACTTGGAAAAGTGACACGAAGGAAAGAAGCGTTTGGAGTTGATTCATGGCGGATACTTTTATTGTGACTATTTTTGATGGATTCGATATTGAACATTAGAGTAGTAAAATGGGGGTACCAGTGTATATATACGGCACAGTAGAACGAGTACGAGATATGCGGACATGAATCAAAATTACAGGAATTATTCACTTAATTTGATATCCACTGTGCAACAAAATGTTATTCAATGTCATTTATTCGTCAATTGTCAATGAAACATACTTTTCTACATACAAATACCGTGTTAACCTCTTTAACCCGCATCTAGAAATCCCATGTTGTTCACTCTTTGTATCATCACATCTGTGAAAAGCACCGAAAAGGAGTACGAAATAGAGAAGAAGGAAATCCCATCTTTAGAAGATCCCCCTTTTCCTTCTTATTTTCTTGATACAATTACGAAATCGTTTAACGTGGTCGCTACGTGACCCAAATGTAAACGAAAAGGCCACTAAGGACAGAAAAAGGCTTCAGCAAACGAATGTGTATTCACTCTATAATGTAATAATAGAGGCGAAGAAAGACCGGCTAATGGTTTCAGAGTATAATCGCATTTCCATTGTTTGAA
Source organism: Tisbe holothuriae (assembly GCA_900659605.1). Taxonomy (NCBI): domain Eukaryota; kingdom Metazoa; phylum Arthropoda; class Copepoda; order Harpacticoida; family Tisbidae; genus Tisbe; species Tisbe holothuriae. The sequence goes on from LR139830.1 coordinate 10,081, forward strand.
TGTTGTCGCATTCTTGGATTAATTAGATCAAGGGGTCGATACTGTACACCAGGGTTTACAATTATTCCTGAATTTAATCCAAATTGCTGTCTTAAAAGGGTTAAAATGAGTATATTTGGCTTCAAATTGGCAACCCTGGTATATACAGCAGCAGTAGCAAAACCGGCGAATGGAAATGAAGACATTCCACCAATTTTGTTCTAAGCTCTGTTAAGCTCTTTAACCAGCTTGATTAGTAAGTTCCCTGTTTCGTCTAATGACATTAAACTCTGTAAAAACGTCATTAAACCACCGCAAGACGACGTAACCTTGAAACGACTCTTTGAGGTAAAATCTGCTCTCGACTTGAGATTTATTATTGCGGAGGATTTTCTTAGCTAGAAGTCTTCAATCCTCTTGAAAATGGTTAAAATCCGCCTTTGTTCTTTTTCTTCTTCTAACGACTTAGCGAAAATTGTATATCATTTAGGGACGTCTAGAAAGATGATCTTGTTAGCATGATCTTGTACATGGATATCTAGCCACCACTTAAAACCAGAAAGTTTGTATAAAAATGTTTGTTTACCCATAAAGAGGGGGAAGAAAAAGGTCGCTTCTGGCATGGAAATCTGTCCAAAGATTTCCTCAGAGGTTAAAGCAAACCTCTCTTTCGTTGGACTTTCCCAAAAGTGACTTTTAAGGGTAAAAAATTGCCTCCCCTTTCCGGCGAATAAAAAGGTGAATCGGGGGATAAAGTTTTTGTTTGCTTAAAAGTCTCGAGAGAAGAAAATGGGAGTAAAACCACGCCCGCTATCCCATACTTTTTAGCAAAACTTTTATGTGTGTACACAACATGGAAATGTACAAGGAAGGGCTAAAAGGGGAGAAGAACGTCAAGCATTGCCCAAGAATAAAGTGAGTTCTGCATTGTTTACTTATAACTGCAATGTACTGAACATTATATTTATAATACAGTTGCAAGAAGCAGGAGCATTGTCGGCTATTGGCAACCCTAATCCTAATGTCTGACTTGAGGAACGCAATTCAGGTACTTTCTACTTTTCTTCTTCCTTCCATTTCGGCATCATTCGTCAGAGCGTCAGAAAAGCGCGTCATTAACCGCGTCATGATCCAGCAAAGGAAAGCATTTCCTTGGGGCTGAGTCTGAAGAAGCGAGAACCAACCCCATGCCGGAGGAGAGTGCGAATCGACATCTATCACGCTGCCAGAGGGGAAGTAGGCACAGTGGAGTCAGATTGGAATTAATACAGTTATTCCTGCCATTGGAACACAGTGACTACATTTAGTAATATGCTTAAAATGATGCTTTTATTACAAAGTTGACCCACTGTGCGTAAAGGGGGTAGTTTTCCTTTCCCTCCCCCTCCTTTCTCTAGTCAAGTGATATCACTTTCGAATCGACTCCTCGGAAGAAAAATGGACTCGTACTCGGCTTGTTATTGGAGTGCATCCGAACAATAGACAACAGTTCAATAGTATTGTTATAAGAACTCTGGCTTGATTGCCATGGACACATTTTGGGTTTGTTCAAAAATGTTCTTTTTCGCCCACTTGAGAACAAGAATCGGACAAAACACGGCCACAAATCGTTGTCAGTGAGTGGAGTGGGATTCGAAACCACTTTTAAGCTCTACTCTAATGCTTCAGTAATCCACCTGAGTGAAAAAATAATCCACTTCCATACAACGATTGTTTTCCTTTCCAAGAAGTTGAGCAAACTTATTTGCAAAGGCAATTTTCCTCTGAAAGACTTTTTTATAGAACGCTGCTTATAATAAATCTCTTTTAACATCATCATCAGCATCAAAAAGCTCTTTTACTTTCTTCTATGAGATTAAAAATGGTTTTTAGAAAGCAAATATAATAAACCTTGTGTGTGTATAAAAGTATTGCATCAAAGAAGAAGAGGAAAGTTTTCAATGGAAAAGCTTTTGAAGGAGGAGAAAGAGGGCATACTTTTATGTTTAAATATTTCGTGTTCACTTTTATAAATGTGTTGTACACAGTTTTGGTTGCTCGAGGGCGTTTCTTTAGCTCAGCTGATCAACCTGACGGCGCGACAAAAGGTTCCTTAGGCAGCTCCCACATGGGAGGATTCCAAGGAGTATACTCGGAGTATACTCTCATAACCGGAGTATACTCTCCATTTCAAGGAAATCCTCCGGGTTTCCTCGGAGTATACTCCAGAGTATACTCTGGAGGATTTTTCTCTTTCCCCTCCCGCGCAAAAGCTGCGTAGGCAAGCACTCCCCTCGCACTCGAGTATTTTGAGAGGATTTTAAGATGTTTGGAGTATACTCGGGGTTTCCTCGGAGTATACTCGGGGTATACTCCGTTCTTTTCCCTCCAATCTGGGAGATGCCTTAAGCGATGAAAGAAGGAGAAAAAGAAGGCTTAGACCCCAATTTTCGACATGGAAACTGGGTTTGAAATGGCTGGATGTGATATGGAACCTAAACACTTAACTCATAATGACAATAAGCAGGATACAAATACATATGACTTTTAACAGCTTACAATAAGAATGTATTTTTAAGAAGTAATGCTGAAACTTAGGTAACCATAAAACAACTACCCCTTCTATTTTTTCTACCTCTAAACCTGATTTTAAACTGGAGAGAAATCCCCTTTTCTCCCCTTCTTCCCAAACCCATGCTACTACACAAACATCCATTTTCTCTTGTCGCAAAATATCGACTTGAAATCTAAAGGCTCAATTTTCTGGCTCTGCACCTAGAAAGCCACTCAAAGCCTCCTCTTCTCAAAAATGGGATTTAAAAGGAGCATTTAAACTCGTTTTTGGCACGGATGTTATGACATAAAATTGGCCTCCTTGGTAAATAGTTGAAATTGGGTCATATTTATATTCTGACCGGGGAATTCGGAACGAATTCACGGGTCATTTATCTCCAAAGCATCTCATTTTCCTGTCACTGGCAGCCAAGTTTTTATATTACTTTATGAAGGAAATTATGAGTTTCTAGAGGGAGGGAGGGCAAAGAAGGAAGTTTTCCATATCTTATGAGTCTGGCGACCGTTGTTGAAAGAAAGGAAATTAAAAGGAATTTGGGGTCGAGATTGTCGTTATTAACAGAAATGTTTAACTTTTATCCGAATATAACGGACATTAAACTGTTTAAATATTTGTATTTAGCCGTCTTCACTCTCATTATACCGAAAAATGTAATAAATAACATGATGAGAATTCTTCCTCTCTGTTTGCGACATTTTCCAGATATTTTATCCAGAATAAAAGAATAAACGGTATAATAATAATAAAATATATATTGATATCAAAGGATTAATTATAACGTCTGTTAGAACGACATTCTTTGTTCTCTAGCCTAATTTGAGCATATAGCACAATGAAGGCGAAATCCAATTAGTCAAGAAAGAATGTTTGCTTCCCTCTTTCTTTTTGCAAAGTAACAATGCATGGGAGGCTGAAAAGGATGCTTAATTATATCACCGGGGTGAGGATGTCAAAAATATGTCGAGTACAGGGTGTTCCTATAACACTGTTCATATTTTGAGTCTTACATTGAGATTTAAAAAGTAGATCATTCATCAATGGGTCCGTGACTCAATGAGTTATTAATGAAACTCTTAATGGAACACCCTGTACAACATGAGTAGTTTATATATTGACAACATCCTTTGAAGATGGAATAAAAGGGTGGGAAATGCAAGGGTGAATTTCCGCTCTCTGATCTTTCATACGCGCTAATAGTATCGATCGATAAACTGTCCAACGCCGAATAATCGATCATTCTTCTCCCCATCCTTTGGACAGCCGATTCCCTGTCTCAAGAGGATTGCAAATACGTTTTGTTGTTTCCCAGCCGCTGTAACGAGCTCACTTCCCCATGACGGCCATTGAACTCTAACTTGAGCATACGTTCGTTACACGTCCATGGCTCAAAGGGGGACAAATCATAATCGGATTAAGTCTGGAGGAAATCATGTTAGGTTCACGCATGTCATACACAGTCAATGCGCGTCATCATAATAAAGATCTCACATGATGATGAGGACATTAATTCCAGTTATTACCGAGCATATGGTTGGTGATGTGGTTAACAGGAGCATTTGAAACAAGTGCATACTGACGCCCTTTGTGTGCAAAATGTAATGCTTACAACAACACAGAGGTACTGCATTTTTTAACATATTATGTACAATAAGAACATTCGTCAACTTTTAGTAAAAATAGAAAGGCATTTTGCTAATCCTTTTGTTTCAATGTCATTTGACATGGATAAATGTTGGCACAATTTTAGTAAAAGTTCAATCAAAAGCCGGCGTAATACTCGAACCGCATGTTTGCATACCAATATATCCCAAAACTTCTGACACGGTTGCTTGCGGCTTCTTCCAAAGTGACATCGACAGCTGAACACAAGAATGCTTCTTCTTCTTCTCCCAGCTACAATATGTAAGCTTATGGCTTCCTGAGAGTAAAAGATGGAGATACTCCTAAAACTTGATTCATGGCGCTTGTTTCCTCCTCTCTAAAAGTTTGTTGGCTTCTAGGAGACAACATTGCTCTGGAGGAGGGTGAAGCAGAAGCCCTCTTTATACCGGATAGGGGTCGTCGTAACCCCGAGACCGGCTCGGGAGAAGAAAAAGGGGATTATACTTTAAGGTAGGACAGACTTTGTGCACCGAGCATGGGCCAAAAGATCACTAAACTTGGACCTTTTATGCACAGTGGGTTTGAGTGTGATCTCATAAGCACAATGGTAGCTTCTAGAATATATTAATCTCCCTTGGGAACCCACTGTGACATGCTCCTTCCAAGACGACACATTTCAAAGCTCTCTTCTCCTCTCCCCCGTAATGGCATAAGTGGCGTCGGTGGCTGGCACGGCTGAATATAAATGGCCCGATTAAAAACGGTTTCCTTGCCTTGTGTGTGCAATACTTAGGAATCGAGAGATAGGTCATGCGACGCAAATAAAAGCGAGGGAAATCTAATGGATGTTTTATTAGAACGATGCTCTCTGCTTCTTCCATTTCCCTTCTTTCTTCCCCCTTTGTTAAAAAGAGGTTTTCCGTCATCTTGCCGACATCAACTCGATATTATTGGATTTTGCACAGTGGTATTGGACTAAAGTACAAAAGAATATACTGGTAGTCTACTGTGCTCCTGTCATATTTAATACTGTTCAATATGAAGCCATTGTGCTTCGTTATCTCCTTCTCTCACACAAAAGGCAGCGTCATCCCGTCATCTTTTAAAAACGGGGCAGAATCCCCTTTTGCTTTGTTAGTTCTCGTGAAGAAGATGAAGAGTGACGGATCCTAACATTTATTTTCTCACCCCTTTTTAATGCTGTAAAGAGAGATAACAAAACCGACCGGGAAGGGATGTCTTTTCAATATTGTATCGTGACTATCGTCTCTTACAGCACTTAAACGACTTTCAGTGCAAAATTGTGCCACTATTTGAATGCCATATTCAATAGTCAATTTTGCCAGCCTGGCATAAACGCCATAAAATATTCTCTCTATATTCATATTTGGCTTCAACTTGCATTCTCAGCACATTTGTGTGTGTGTGGCAAAAGAATGGCATTATATCGAATTTACTCCATTCTGCTTCCTCCATTAAGGACATTTGCAAGGGAAGGGGCGGATGCCAAAATTGATTGAAAACCTTGACACAATATCGAACTGTTTAGAGAGGTTGAATAGGTATAATAAACGTTTTATAGCAGTTGCAGTAACTGCCATCAATCTATTACATTATTTGTACTTGAATATTATTATGACATAACCAGTCTATTTTTGCACAAAATTAGCTTCATTTCGCCATCATCAGGTAGCATGCAGAATTAAGCTCATCATTCTCTCTTCTCTTCTCCATTTTTGGCACATCACATAATGCACTTTTTTCCTCTCTGACACGCGATCCACCCTGGAGAAAAGACAGAGAAAGGTGTTTTTCCCATTATGAGATCGGCTTGTAACGGAGGCAAAAACATCCATTTTGATAGGAAAGACTCATCTTAGGGTCACCAGTTGCACAAGTGAAGTTTAGAACAGGGACATTATTACCTTAGTGCAATGTATAAAACTGGCATCCCTATGCTGCAGCTATGTGAAAATGGATATCCTTGCAGCTCCTCTCTCTTAAAAACTGTTTTTGCCGCAGGCCTTTATTTGCCATATTCTGCAAGTAATGGTATTGTTTTCAAGCGCTAATACTTTTTCCTGGATTATTATGTACTCTCTCTCTGTCGTTGGCCTTGGCAATGTTCATTATTAGCAGATTACTGCTTGTGTTGTGCAAGGTCTTCTTCTGGCTTAAAGGGAGCCTAATTCTCAAAACTTACACAATACTTGAAGAAGAATGAGCGCTCTTTAAACAGACTCTACATGCATCGTAATATTGACTGAATAACAACGGCAAATTGTGACGTCGTTAACTAAAACACTTTTGAACAGTCTTGCATTGTAAAGAAGTCTAAAATGAAGAAGAGATTGATGGAGAATAAGGTAGAAGAAAAATGGCTGAATAGAGAATTTTCCTTCCTCTCAAAAAGGTTTTATTCTTAGTCACGACAATGCATCAAAGGAGCTCATCTCTCATAAAACACTCAAAAGGGACGAACTGCTCAATAATTACACATTATATCACCTTCCTTCAGCTTGATCGATTGTGAGCAAACCCATTCATAATAGTAATCCCATTACACTATTTGCATCAACATAATAAAAATAATAATAAATGCGTGGAATATTTAATGCTGGATATCATTCCCAGGGGACTGAGCACAAACATTTATAGGGATGCCATATAGTAATATCATTTTCATTCAAACTACATTGATAAACTGGTACAAATATTATATAACTTTGCTTATTAAAGCCTTAAACTGCTATTAAATCACTCCTTAAAACTGTCAACCCTGTCAATGTGTGCGCCTGAATTCATCCCAGAGATAAAAACCGTTCTTCGTCCACAGAGAGGATCTCCATATTCATCCATCAAACCGGGGCAAAGTGAGAATGAGAAAAGAGAGCCGATGGACCCGAAAACATGATCATGTTCACACTAGGATGCACCTCTGAACGTGTTCAAACACAGGACTCAAGGTCGCTCTCTGGTCATGTGTTGTCCGATAAAACCTTGGTTTTGCCGATGCACGCAAAGGACGCGAAATGTCTTAGTTTTGAGGCTGGTGCAGTGGAAGGAAAAGAGATGATAAATGGTTTGCTGTCTCCTTGTTTATTGCATTCAAGACAAAGCAGGAGCTGTTATTGTGTGCAATGTAAAAAGCCTTTCCTTTCTTTATGAATAAAACCATCATATTACGTTTCTTGGACATTTCAAGGTCTCATTCACATCTTTTCCAAATGCTTGTTTGCTTATGCCAGGTCACGATAGAAGCAAATTTGCGCCACTTTCGCATGTATTCGTTTAAAATGGAACAACATAAACATGTTCCCCGCAAACTGCCGAAACGCACCCTCCTATCCCAGTTGCTGACCGTGGAAAGAGAAAAAAGAAACGAGAGAGTATTGAATGGAGCAAGATAATTTCCTGCGTTCTCACCCAGCGTTTCCGCATCGCTCAAGGGAAAGATACATCTCAAAAA
>LR139831.1:0-23488 GCA_900659605.1 Tisbe holothuriae
GTGGTTGGTGTGTGAGAGGTGGCCGTTGGGCAGCAGCGTGGTCTGAACGGACAAGGAACGAAAAAGAAAGAGAAGGGCAAAGGAACAGGTTAGCGTGTGATGGGGGAGTGTGAGCTATGGCTAGTTATGAACAGTTAGGTAACGGAAACGAGAACGTGAATGACCCACCTGTCCAATGTTGGTCAAGTGTCCGTTTCCATTGAGCGCCATCATTGGGTCCGTCTGCACCGAGACGCTGATTGAGGGCACCCCGTGGGAGCCCATGTGGCTGAGCGTGGCCCCGGAGGGCGAGATGTGGAAGCTCTCCTGAAGGCGGCGGCGCATGTATTGCTTCTCGCAGCGGTAGATGACGAAACTGGAAGTGGAAGAGAGATGATGTTAGAGATCTTGATGCCATAAGAGGTTTCGGGCGTTACTTGTAGAACCGCTCGCAGAATGCGAACCTCTGCTGAACAACGCGCATTGTTGTAAGGGAACTAAAATGAAAATAACCGGTTATAATAATAGAGTTTGTAATAATCTTTGGGACTGTGTTGTAATGTCCTTGTTAATGGCTATCGCCCTTTATTGTTTTTCGTGATTTTTGGCATGCAGATTATCCCTGTTAAATGTTCATTTAAAGAAAATGTTTTGTTCTCGTTATGGCAGCTACAGGGCCATAAACGACGGCGTTAAATGAGAGAGAGGTTTTCATTCCAGTTTTGTGCAAAAGAAGGGGGCAACAAGCAAGTCTCATTGTGCATAACCTCACTGGGACGCTAAGTACCGGGAAAGGCCAAAGAAAAACGCTCTTTTGGCCCCCTTTTCGTGTTAAAACGGCCAAGAGGGCGCATATTAACCCTCTTTTTTCATGTCTGCATGTAATGCTCTATTTCGGTCATGCCCTATTCATTTTTCAAAGTTGAAAAAATGGTATAATTCATGGGCGATATTTTTCCGACGCCAAGATATGTGAATACAACGGGTTGTTTAATGCTTTCTTTCGATTTTTGTGGCCTGATTTTCCGTCTTAAGCCCGAGCTTTTTTGCAGATATACAACTCTAGAAAGAGAAATCTTGCATGCAATGCGGCAAAATAGGTAATAATTATTGCCTTACATGGTAAATGGCTTGTCTGCACTTTTACAGGGTGATTAGTGATAAACCGCCCTATATTCAATTTTTTGGTAGCCACATATATAAAGTTCCGTTCATTGTCCATTCTTATACCCTCATGCTCATATATATTATGTACTTTTCCTATGATCATACACTGGTGTAAGATCTCTATAAAACAGCATATGATATCCCTGTAACCCGAGACTAGCATAGTGTATTAACTGTATATGAATGGACGTTTCCTCCTCTTTTCTGTTGGGCCTCTTTTCTCTTTCTCCCAAGGTCAGCCTCAGCCGCACTTTCATTCCTTCTTTTTGTCTCTCCAGGAGCAGCAGACCAAGTTCTTCCTGAGGAGGAAAAGCTTGCTGCCTTGTCAATTAGCCCCGGAAACAACCAAGGAGCCTCAAATGAAAAGTCATAACGGTGTAAATGGGACCCCTGAGGGGAAGGGAGAGAGAGAGACGCATCCGGCGAGATAAATACGCAGCCAAACCTGAATGTGACAGCAGCAGCAGTCTTCTTTCCCATGCAATGATAACTCGTCGGGAAGCTGAAAAGTTTACTCTGCACCTCCGCGTATATCGTTAAATTTCATCAAGTCTGAGAGAAACACACGCAAAGTTTGTGAATTTTCATGACCGTTGTTGGCCCGTTTCCTCATAAAGTTTGCTCCTCACATGGGGAAAAGTTTAATGCATGGGCTGTAATAAAATATCATAATCACTCATTCTCAAACAAGTGGAAATGAAGTGCTGACGGGAAGAGATTTGGAGGCGTATAAAAAGTCGTTTTAACCCTCTTGGTGGCTTTTTCGTATCCGCTTTAAAGGGGGGTCCACCTTAAGACGACCATGATTAAATTTAAAGACTATAATTTGAACAAGCACTTATGCATTTGCTCATTGTGGTGGCATGCTACTCAGCTTCCTGTTCGAATGTGCACTATGGTAACAATAACACCATGGGTATCAGGGTATGTAAAATGTTTCAATGAGGCAAAAGTGCATTATGGATGCACATTATATTCCTCCTCTTATTGCATTGACTGATTGGCAATGTCCAACGTTACTAGACAAGATCTCTTTCAGACTCATTTTGGGAGTGAATCTGACTTGCAACTCCTTGCATTCATTTACACAGTCCAATATCGTTTGCTTTCCCCTTTTCTTTTCTCTGATCGCTCCCATCAGATTTCCCTGCAAGCTTCGTTGCACACACACGAGAAAGTTAATTTGGCACGATTCGCGCACCGCTGCCAGGTTCGCATGTCACCACGAGATTAACTCGACCGATACATATTCAGGGCGGTTTCAAAATATAAAAGTAGGGGAAAGAACGAGCATTTGGCAATTGTGGAGCTTTTGTTTTGTACAATGAGTGGTCCCCTATATTTTTGGGTACTTTCCTCTCCCTGACCGGGTTGATTTTGTGTCAATATACGGGTTAAAGGTAAAGAAGATTGACAACTTTGAGGTAAAGGGTCGTAATGAACCTTTGGGGAGTTCTTACTACTCCATTGATTCCAACTCTATCGATGAAGTTACTACATATCGCTTCCGGTTATATGAAAATCAATATCTTCGACCAGACATTTGGGACCTTTTTTCTTTCGTCTCTATAAACGCTAATGAAACGCAAACAATCGTCTGACAGTTGAGATTTGTACGATTTATATTGGACCCAAATATGATAATCACGGGGCGACTTCTTTTTCATACAAAAATGTTTCTCCCCTAACTGCTGTATTTAGGCATGTCCATATATACAGAGGACTCCATTTATAGCCCCCCACTCGCCCCCCGAAGGCAGTTAAAACACAAGTTGAGACCATTAAGCATTTACAAGTCAAAAAGTAGCGGTATGGCTACAAAAAGGGGGAAGAAGGAGAGTCCTAATGGAGTTGTCTGTTATATACATATTATTGGCGGAGAGGCAGAAACATGATTTATTCATTGCATGGTTTGAGGAAGAGAAAAGAAAAAGTTGGAGTTGTCCTTCCGCTTTCGATTGGAATTCCACATTTCAATACTCGTATCATTCTTATACTACAGTATGGTATAATAGTAACCTTCTTATGCAATGACAAATTCAATGTCTGCTGCGTACTTCTGATGGCACAATATGATAAGTTCCATAATGCAACATAGTTAATTTTGAATGGGACCCAAAATAGAACGTACATCGTATACACATTTATTGTCTCTCCGTTTGCTAAGTGCGCATTGAGCTTTTATAATAATAGGTGAAGGCCACACTCGTGTGCAGCTTAGAAAAGGCCAAAACAAAGGCCGTTCTGGATCATTGAAAGGCCTTGCTGCCGTGTCCGGGCCAACAAAGATATACCCAGAAAATGTATTTATTTTCGCGTTCTACTAGATGGATGAGTAGCTTGGCAAAAGTCCTTACTATTCTAGTTACTACTTTCGTAGTAGAGTTCGTAGTATCTCTGTTGGGTGCGTGTGTTTAATATATTATTGCCAAAGTCGGACCTGTAAGTCTTAATTAATGCGGCGGACTGTTTGGCTAGCTTTCACTATTAGTAGTTGTCTGACGACAGTAGCAGAATACAAGGCAATCCTTTTTAATGATACGTTAATGAGACTCGGATTTCTTTTTCTTATGGTTTGCATGTCGCTTAAGAAGAACCAAAAAGCGGTAGTAAAGGAAAAATAGCTCAAAGATTATTACTACCAAAGAAGGGTTGTAAAGCTTTAATTAGTCTGTCATGGTGATAATTTACACCCTAAATTCTCAATACCTCGGATCGTCTCCCCATAAAAAGCTTAATAACGGCTGAAAGGCGATATTAACGGCAATCAATCTTGGCGTCATCGCATTCACACGCAGCCTTTTTTCCTTCACTCATTTATTCACGCGTATACGTTGATAATATAAGCAAAGATTGGCAGGTTGCTTCACAAAATATGGTAGTTGGGAGATCTGCAGCAGCTGATATAGAATGAGGCACCATCTTGTAAGCAGCTTCCTTAAAAAGTAAAAGTCTCGTCGTTGTCTGAGTCATTTACCGGGTGTACCAGCGAAGACGCGACAAGTCTTAGATCTGTTATATCTCAGACATTTCTTAAGCAACTGTGCCATACTTTATACCAAATTAAAGCCCCATTTATTCTCTAATGAAGGCTAGATAAACATTGCGCTCCTATGCACAGTGGTTTAATTTTATAAATGAATTTCTGGGGCCCACTGTTGAGGGTCCACGCGGATTTTAAAGTCACTATAATGCTGACAAATTTTAATTGAAAATGTCTAATATTCAGTGTGTGGTTAGTTGAGACCTCCATCTTAAAGTTAAACAAAAAATTAATACACAAACTCATTGTATACCATTACAGTGACATTTTATTTCATTCCAAAACCTTCATTTTTGACCAGAAACGCCCCCAGAGTTACTACATAAACCGCGCGAGCACAAAATGGCAGCCCTGACTAAATTAATGATGTATGCCTACTAGGAGACAATATCACATTTCTGACAATTTGATCTGCATGAGGAGAATCAGAGCAACATTTTGGTACCCAGTTTTGATACTTTAGACTGCTTAAAGTACATGAAAAATACAAAAGAAAAGTTGTCGCGTTTTCGCTGGTACACCCGGTACTTGAATGCTCATGAATAATCCATGTAATTTCACTTGATTTTTTCACCCCTGTTGTGCTTATTTTTCTTCGACATGCGGTTTCAATTGAGTGAACACGATAAAGTATTTTCGGCCAGACAAAACTAAACAGTAGACGTTGATTGAAAAGAGTAGCTGGCTGTTAAACACAGTGTTTGTTCAAGAGTCCTTGTGTAGAAGATTGTTTTTCGCATGTCGCTCACGCTGTGCGCGACCAATAGCGGCGCTAATGACGCTTCCAGCTGATTTAATTGATCAATTGCCGAGGAATCATTATGTGCATGGAAGAAACGGATTGGAGGGAGCAAAATATGGTCGAGTGGTGTGGACCCAGCGAGAAAATGAAAGTGTTACTAGAAGCTTTATTGATTCTGAACTTCTACTGAACCTTTGAGTCTGAAGCTTTATTTTTCGTTCAATATTTATTATTCATGTTCATGTTTTTCCATTGGTCTTAAAATGCTTGTTGGGTCTTCTCAATGACCAGACGATTCGTTTTTCAGTAACATTTCCCTCGCACATGTGCGGTTACGTTCCAGAAGCACCCTTCTCCAACCAACGAATTTGTGTCATATTTGCATTCTCGGCCACACACACAGCAAATATCATTATGATTATTGCTATTATTTCGGGCTTATTTCTCCTGAGAAGATAAAAACGTCCTTTTGGGGTCAGAGAAGGGGTGAGAGGGAGATCTCGATATATATTGGGGTTGGAATAGGCCGATAATCCGGTTATGCATAACACAACATTCTTGGCCCAAGGAAATGAAATAGGAAACCACCCGTGACGTCGTCAAAAATCAGGACAGAAAATGGAACAAAGTTGACCGGGTTTATGCAGGAAGATGGAGAGAATTAACCTTATTTTGGTCTGCATAAAGGCCGAAAATATGCACAGTCTTTGTTCTGTCTTGTACCATTTAATGCCTCTTTTTGACGAGAATAAGACTTTTTATTGGCAGCAAAAGTATCTTTCGTTGGAACAGAAAAATAAGAAGAAGTAAAATGGTGTGTCAGAGAAACAAACGAAACGAGTATCGACCAAACCATTAGCTGCAAATGCTGCTACATTGACTTTGGATCGAACGAGTGACATCGTTGTAAAAAGACATGTCTGCAAAAACAGGACTTAGACAAGCATTGCTTATGCATATTATTCCTCTTAGGCCGTCTTTCTGCTCTGTGGGCCAAAGAGTATTATTTACAGTGAAAGCGATACTTAGCGCTTATTATCTCTTGTAGGGCTGCCAGTTTATTATTGCTAACAATGTGGACCACTCAAGTTATTCCCACTTCTGCTCCGTTAGACAATGCGATCCCTGGCGGTGCTGTCAGAAAACTTTGGTCATCTCCTTTCCTGACGTATCTCAAGCAAAGTGAGGCTCAGCTCACACACAGCAAAAGTAAAAAGGTAAACAGACAGAAAAGTTGCCTTAAAAATGGTGAATATCAGCCTTGTTAGCAGCGCCCGACGAGAGCTGGGGACTGTTATTAAGAAGTTTGCTGTGACTGTCCTTTTGTCGGGCATAATAGTTTCTTAAACTCTTTTGGGGTGTAAAGGAAATCTCTGGGAGAGATCTAGGCGAGGCAAAACTTTTGCATGGAGACCGTTTTCTGACCTTGGATTTTGCATCAAACGGATTCAAGAATATCTTCTTCCCAGGAGAAGTCTGGACGACACAATAAGGACGAAAATCCTCTCTGGAGAAAAGAAGCGTTTTCACTTCCTCTATCTCTGTGTGCGTCTAAAAGCCCCGGAAGCTGCAAATCATGCAGTCGATACTTGAAGAAGAAAAGTGAGTTTGATGATAAATATAAAAGGCTGTCTTGGCTTTCACTCGCAGCACAACAGCAGGGGTTGGACTTCGTCTTAAGGGGAGCAGTGAGAGATATAAGAATCCCCTTGTGTTTCCATCAATAGAAACGAGGAAAAAGATTTCTTTTTGGGGGGTTCAACTTCAAGTAGGAGAAAGTTCCCGACTTTATTACTCAGACTGAAAATGATCCTCCTCCCGGTCAAAGCTGGACCGGATGCTGATGATCAACTTAAAGGGAGAGTGGGGTTAAAACCTTTCTCTGGAATAGATCTGCGGGGAGGTTTTAACCCTCTTTTTAAAGGGGGATGATGATGTTATACTCGCGGCTTCTTCTCGCACGGTTGAACACCTTCTTCAGAGAGTAGTAACCATGGTAAGAAAACCTTTTGTGAATGTCTTCTCTCCTCTGTTTGCTTTCATCCAATAAGATGTGTTGTGTAGATTGTGTCCTCCTTTTCAGAATTGTATTAAAAAGGGGTGGTTGCTAAAAGCTCTCTTCAAAAACGCATTGAAAATGGACTGCTGCTGCTGAACTCAACAACTTTTGCAATGACGACGGCTCAGACTTTGGGGAGGAGGCCCCCTTATCAAAATACGACAAATAACAACACAATTTCCATGGCCATATTTAATGCTCTCTCTTTCAAAGTTGCTGCCTGTTTTCACAATGACCGCGTTTAAAATGTGTTTTCAAATGATGATGAATAGACGGAGGAAAAGTTTCTGGATCATGTTGCTGTTGCTTTTTCGGGACTTGTGGTATGCGGGTCCATACATTTAATAAACTTTATCGTTTTTACTGTAAACTAGAAGGGCCTTCAATTTCATTACCGCACAATATTAGTCTTAAAAGCTCAGCCACTACGTATACGTTGACAAAACATGGTCATATGTAACAACAATGTGTTCCTATGGGCCACCATGTTATTAAAAAAAGAGTTTTGGCGGCTCCCTGAAGTAAATATTCGGACTTGAAAGGGACAAGGGAGAAGAATAAGGAGAAGGAGAAAAGTGGATCAAAGAGAAGATAAAATAAAGAAAAGTAGGAGGCAAGACAAACACATCCAAATCTTTTTTAAAGTAAGCCCACTTATTGCACTGGAGAGTAAACTCGGTTAATGGTTGAACAAGCTCAAATGCACAAAATTCTGAATTATGTAGAACTGCATAGAGAATAAATACATGCATGTTTAACGTGTTTGTCAAACATGGACCTTCTTAACCTGCTTTTTATCATAATAGTTGTAATAGAATCGACCCTTTTGGAACGTATAAAAGTTTAAACAAGAGATATTTCTTTGCACGGGCTCTATGATGCCTCTAAATAGCAACATTTCCCAGCAGCTTCAACAGCTCTCAAATCCCGAGATTTAAACCCCATCCTCATCCTTTGGCCTTGTGGCCTTCTGGAGCATGAAACTGACCTTTACCCCCGAGATCGACTTTAGCTGACATATCTCTGACCGATCTGTAGTACAAAGGCCTTCTTCTCCTCTCTTCCTGATTCGACTATATGACCACTTATTGTTATACGACTGCCCCAGCCGATCGGGATGGCTCTCAATCTCATTTTCACGCCTTGCCGCGCCAATGAACAGGAAACGATCACAAAAGAGGATTTACTCGGTTCATACGCAGCTCGGACAGAAAGAGAGCGAGAGCTTGACCAAAAATGGCATTTGATTCATGAAAATTGTAAATGCCAGTATATGGGAAAGTGTAATGTTTTTCAAGGGATAATAATAACCCCCTTTTTATTCCGTGTATGACCTGTTTTCTTTCTTCCACTATTTCGTCTCTGCCGCGTGTCAAACCCTCCGTGGCGTTTTTAACCCTTTTCCGGTCTTGTCTAGAACTGTTTGCGGACAAAACATATCAGCCTTAAATAGACTTTTGACTATATTTGAGGTGTGTATCACTTGTCAAGTGTTTAAGTCCGTTTAACGCTTAGCAACGATTACATTCCCTCCCCCGCCAACCCTCGACTACCCCGTTTCAGAGACGCTTTTTATGCATTGTATGCACGGAAAGACAAGTTACAACAAAATGTGTATAAAAATATGACCGGTAAGAGAAAGCCTGGCCAAAGATCAAGAGCAACCTTCTTTTGTTCCTCCTTCATATTGTGTTTATCAAGGCGAGTAATCTAATCTCCTGAAAGCGCCAATTATGATCATCTGAAGACAATAACAAGACAAAAGCCCTTTTGTGTCAAGTGAGCCATTGGTGAAGGACAAACATCATGAAGGAGAAGAAGAAGACCACTCGTGATTAACAAGGGGAACTAATTAGAGTTACATTAATTACCTGATGAAAGCTAAAATGATGAGCACCAGAAAGGTCGCTGCGAGTATGATTTCAGTCCTCTCGTCCAGCCCTCGTCTTGACCCGGAGCCGGACAGGCTGTCAAAGCCCAAGTCATCCCCCAGCAGCCCACCTGAGTCACTCCGGTCATCTCTGCTCAGCATGGCCTCACTGGCCAGGTCAGGCCCGCCTGAGTGATCCCCCGCCCCCTGGAGCCCCTCCAGACTGGGGAAGCACTTGTAGATCCGCCCGCGGCCGTCGCATATGCAACTGACGCCCATCCCGTACGGGTAGCACATGGCCATCTGGTTCTTGGCCATCTTGACGTCTGTGGAAGATGGATTGTAGGTCGGTGGTTCTGTCAGACCAATTACTATCGCGCCAGACGACGACGGCGCACGTTCTCAGACTCTGTCACTTGAACTGTCCCTTGTATTCAGAGGAGAGGACGGCGGCAATAAACAACAATAAACAACAACAGTGTTGTTTCTTCCTTCTACTTCAGTTGTTCTGATGGTATAAAAGCCTCTTGAGACTCACTATTAAACGAGGGTGGGTATTGTTTTTCTTCTTAGACTGGGGGTAGTTGGTGCAGTTGGATGTGGAAGCTCTTGTGCATCGAGATTAACTCTTTTCCGATTAGACACGCTTGCTCTGTTTTCCTTGCCAATATTGGCGCCAATTACGGCCTCTTCAAAAGGTTAAGCAGTCTTAGAGCACACGTGTCACCGACAACCTTTCAAGGGATTTTTGTTGTTCTTGTTTCCTTGATTGTTCACAATTTCCCAAACAAATCGAGGGCAATTTCACCCCTCAGCTGGAGCGGCGGCCTTCGAACACAACTTACTACTTTTTTGCTGTAGCAGTCCCAAAGACCTTTTATATGCTACTCCTTTACACTTTTTGCCCCCTTTTGTGTTATTTTTCGAGCAAAAACTTTTCAGTAGCGGGCACAAAGTCTATTCAGTACTTGTCCTTCGTATGCCGACCACCACCTCCAGATTCGTATCTCCTCCTCCACTTGTTAGTCGTCTTCAACGCTGGCTCTTATATGATCTTCATCTTCATCAAAAGCTCCTTAGCGATCGAGAAGAAGAAGAAGAGAACACATACAATGATATCATCATGTATGGATAATAATAGCAACAACTTAGCCTCAGGCTGTGAATGCAGACGGCTGTTGATGTGTTGCTGCAGCTTCCTGGTTCGGGGAATGTGTGTTAATGATCGTCTTCCACAAATGGACCGTTTGTTGTTCTCCACACAAATTATTATGTTGACACTCCAGTCGCGGTGAGGTGGGAAACGTCACTGAAGAGAGAGCGTAATTTTTGCAACAGCCACAAGCAGGGTTTCACTTTCTTTCTACTTTCTGTCTTGTTTGGAGTTGGAGGAACAAGAGGAGAGCGAACGGGCTTTCACTAAGAGGGCGGCCGATGGGTGTACAGCTCTCTCTCTCTCTCTCTCTCCCTCAAGTTCTCAACTTTCTCTCTCCTCACTGCACTCACCAAAATCGTTATTGGTATATCAAGTGGGTTATGGGGTAGAGAAATTTTCCTGGTAAATTGCTCAACAGAAATCATGCACAATACTTCTTGCAGATTTAACACTCAATGGATCTTAAAGTAGATATGCATTTAAGATTAGCTTACATGGCTGTGTTAGGCATATGGCCACTCCGCGCAATATCCTTCTGAATTGGTATTAGCTTTGGATCATTTATGTGGCTTCACATGTATCGCAAAAAGCTCTATTTGTAGTTTGCTACCTTCATACACTCCCATATACTCGGAGTGAGTATAAAAAGCAAGTCGGACCTAATGAAGTTATGGCATGGAATACGCTAATAATAACGAACGAACGTGGTGGCAAAAACATCGTGAAACAGGAGACGGGGCGCGAGGGTGACCTTTGGGCTTTTTCTTGCAATTAGTACTTTGTAGTGCAACCATTAGGGATATTATAGACCCTCGCTTTTTGTCATTAAATGTCACTTGTGTACTCTACTGATGTAGAGATAACCGCTGCTTTTTAATTTTTGGTAAGATGAATTTACGCGCTTCCGGACTTTTCTGGAAATGGGACCAATGCGGCACTTGCAAAGTATTATATTGTGCTGCAAAGATACGCAAAATGATAAAATCGCAGGTAATGCTTTTAGTGTTTTATTGCATATTGCGACCTGCACTGCACCAAGTTATGACCTGTTTTAATCACCCCGTCTGGTTCACGTGAACTGCACTGGTGGCATAAAAAGGCCCTATTTTGTCACCTCCATTTACTGACCTATTTGAGACGTAGATTGGGATCGTTTACAAGACACTAGATTACTTTTTATGACAAGAAAAAGTAACAGTGACCTTTTTTTCTTCTGAAGGATTTTGAAGGAAAGTGGCATAATTTTTATTTCCTTGGATTAGGCTAAATTGTAAAAAAAGTCGTATTTATCTTGAGTCTTTGCGAAGGTAATAATTTTGTGTCTCTCTGGGACTATAAAACATACACTACAGCCAGAAGTATCGAATATTATTACATCACATATTCTGAATGTACGTGCCAGGGGAAGAACTTTTAACACTGCATTTCCCGCCTCTTCAATTGTCTCACGTACCAGCACTTCAAACGTAAACTGTTTACCAATAACGCGCTATCAATGGGTTTCAAATTGCCCGGCTGCATTGTTAATATAAGACTGTCTTGTGGTATATATCAGTCATTCTCGTGGAAAGCTGGCCTTGACACATATTAAACTGTGTATTGGGCAACAAACGTCGATTTCCAGTTTGTGGACTCTGACTTTCCTCGTATTGGTTCCAGTTTCCGGGATCGATGGGTATCAAAATGTCCCCTCTTTTCAGCTTTATAGTGAGAACGACCTCTTTTTTACAGTTGTGTATTGGCCGACTATAAAGTTATGAATTGAGCCAGTGAGATTACTCCTCCATAACAATGTCAGACCTTCGTAGACAACTTGAAAGCGAAAGTGGATCGGGTTTGATCACGATTGACTGATGATGCCGCATGCATATGAAGATTATGATTGTGCTGTTGCTCTGTTTTCTCCTCGATCCCTGCTGGCTGCAATCGCTCAAAGAAAGAAATGAGGGAATCCCGAAGGGCAAAAGAGTAAAGACAAGAAAAACAACAACAATCATCCAATCTGCTGAAAGAGGTATCATGCAGATCTGACAAGCGGCAAGGGCACCACGGGAGGAATATGGCCAAGTGTGGACGAGCGCTGAGCATTATTACACTTGTAGCAATATTGTATTGCCAGTAGCATTAGTCGTTGAAAGAGTTCTGCTTACAGCGCCAGGCCGGCAGATAGGATATGGTTAACAATATCCTCGCGCACATGTTTGGCATTGGGGCCCAGAAGTCGAAAAATGCTCCCCAGAGCTCTCCCGCTGTTAAAAAGGCTGTTTCGTCATATCATCTAAGAATGGCTCACGCACGCATTCAAAGAAATTACGCTTTGCATTTTTAGTATTATTGCGCTCCGTTCCGTTTTGTCTCTCTGGAGAGGCCTCATGTAAGGTAATATTCCATCATAAGAAAGGACAATATTGTCTCTTTCACAAGGTCGAGTCTTTATCGATATTTCCTTCTTAAGAATACTTTTACTTCCAGACACACTTTCTATACCCTTCTCCTAACGTTTCTTCTCTCTCCCCTCAATCTTAGACTAAGTGACAGCCTTTAAAGGTCCCTGGAGACAACGGGGATATTTCAACCCTACCTTTTCATACCTTTCACCCTCATGATAATCTAGTGAACCCTTTGGCAAGTTTAAACGAAATAAAGTTATAATTGTACTCAATGGCACTCTGTGACTCTGAATACCGTGGCTGTTGCTTTTTTTGAATGACAGAGAACGAATCTTAGTAGTAATAGGAAAGCGGATCCATTGAGCGGGGCGTAAAAAGTTCTATTAACAGAGAGGGGGAAAATACTTTTACGATGAATAAACAAAACTCGGATATACTTTACGAGTTGTTAAAAGATTTATGATGATGATCGCCTCGCTCGGGGAAATGGTTATTCGAAGAAGTGGATATTTAAGGCAGGGGAACTGAATTCCCCTGGGTAAAGGGTTGAGGATTATGACTGTCAACCTCTTTGGATACAAGCCATGAATTGCAATCAGTCGATATTTATTAGTTGACCGAAGGGGTTGAGATAGTTATATGCCTGTGCAGCTGTGGCAGTACATAGCAGGTCGATAGAGTGTCGCCATTCACTTCTTGTCGTCTGGCCGTCCGTCCGACATGTCTTTTTGCTGAGTTGTGGAAGAAGGATTTTTTGTGAGAAATAGGGGGATGAATTGAACTAGGGAGAGGGAAAGAGAAGCCATACTACTAGTAGCACAGTGGATTGATGGGAAGTATAGTAGTACATATACTAGATAGTTAAAACGATGGGTAAAAGGCTTGTAAAACCACTGTGCACGCAACTCCTCCGAAGGGAGTGATTTTTCTGTTTGGCAAATGTGTGTAAGCTGCTGCTGCTTTTTATGGAACCGTTTTTGCTCTTGTATGTAGAGAGATAGAAAGAAGAAGAAGACTACTCGTGGCATTACTGGCGGTGGTGACCTAAATTTCATTCAAAGGCAGTTAACACGGAGGAGAAGAAGGAGGAGGCAAATTATTTTTAACCCCTAGCTCAGCACAAAACTTCTTCTTTATGAGGTGGCGCGGATATTTATTATATCTCCAGGAACTGTTTTCAAGTGTTTGAATCCGGCAAGTGTTAATTTATTGCTTCTAGAGAATCTCTCTAAATAGAAGAAGATAATACGCTGGCATATTTTAGCAAGATGATCACGCCAATATTAAATATCTCCACTGACAATCAATCAATTTTCTTGCGTTATTATCTGATCTTTTTGAAAGGGGTTGTTAGACTTTTCTTTCATAAAGTTTAGTTTATTCAATAAATGCTTTGGAGAGAATGACAGGTTGGCTTCAAAATCGTCATAAATCATGTTTCATACGCACATACCACAGGTTTATATTCCAGGTATGGACGGGGAAAATGGTCTCAAATTGCACAAATGGAAGTAAATATTAAACATAATTGTTATTTATAGCCGGATTTTTTGCACCCAAGAAAGGACATTTTCAGGCATAATTGCAGGCTCTAGTTTCTTGTTTTGCTCGAATTGTGCCACTTTTTATCCCTTTTCAATTATATTTTTTGCTAATTATGATCCATAAATTTATGACAATTAAAAGCTGATTAAGGACACAAAGTTAGACCCTATATTTAAAGTTGCACCTTCAGGGAAAGGATATTTGGAGACTTTTCTTAATAATTATTATGTTGCAGTCTGCAGTCGCAGTAGACGACGACACAAAATCAATGTATGAAATTATTAGGTTTTAGATTATTTAAACAATATATTTAATATATGATATAAACTTAAATAGTTGCATATACTAGAGATGTGCGGATCCAGGAATTTTGGCGGATCCGGATCCGGTTCCGGATCCAGCTGAGATCCGCGGATCCGGATCCGGATCCAAAGATCTGCAACAGGCTCATAGCCATAGATAAGCCTATGTTCATTTTTCTCTTAGAACGAAAGTTTTTGAGTTACAGGCTGAACTTCAAACAAAATTCTACCTCAGCTCAGGGACATTCAAAAATATGCTTCAGTCAAAGGAATAATATTTTTGTTTTTGTAAAATATCTTCAGTTGCAGGGGTTTACTAAGTAAAACTCTGGATCCGGATCCGCGGCGGATCCAATAATTTACGGGTCCGGATCCGGATCCAGGCCAGATCCGCGGATCCGGATCCGGATCCGGGTACCCGCACATCTCTAGCATATACTATACTATATAATATTGTATGCTTTTTGTGCTAAGTTTGATTTAAAATATACACACAATAGACTATTATCGCCTAAAATCCTTGCCCAATACATCATTAATTCTGCAGGACCCTTAACTCGTAATATCACAAAGTAAAGTCATAAACCTTGCCCCTACTCTTCTCTTAGCGGGTCACAGTGAACTCAAAAAGTGTATTGTAAACCATCTATAGAGACAAAAGTGGCACATCATGCACCTTTCAAAGAAAACAATTGCCTTAGACTGGACATTGGAACAGAAAGAAAATAGCCCGCGCGCTGCTAGGCCCAGGTAAAATCCACGGCAACATATATTTCTATACATAGGCAGCGTATGGACTGTTGTTGAATACATGTACACATCTCGCACGCAACCGTACGTTATACAGGCGACGTCTGCCTGTAAAATGATAATAAAACGGCAATGGTTGTCAAATGTTTACTTTGGAACGCGCTGTGCGATGGTGAACAGAGAATCAATGTGATACAATAGTTGTTATAGCATAATTAGCACAGCAATGACTTGATAACTCTACGTACGTGCTCGCGAATATCATTACAGATTGCTGCGGTGTATGATGAAAATGATCATAAAGGTTTAAGAACTGCAATTGTGAACAAGATTTTATGAGTTTTCCTCTTTGGTGGGATAAATTCAAACGGGGAAACAACTTCAGATCTTGCTGGAGATCGAGATGTCCTCCGAACAAAACGGTGTCAAAATGGATGCTGAAAACAAAGAGAACATGGACGAGACCACTGACGGCAGCAAGGACCCTCCCGTTACCGGCAGCGATGACAGCAAGGTGCGTCTGAAGCGCGTGATGGGCTTCTGGGACGTGTCCGCCTTCTTCATCTGCACCGTCATCGGCTCCGGCATCTTCATCTCGCCCAAGGGCGTGCTCAACAACACCGGATCCACCGGCATGGCGCTCGTCATCTGGCTCGTCACCGGCCTCTACAACATGGTCATGTGTCTGTGCTTCGCGGAGCTGACGCTGACGTTCCCCCGGGCCGGCGGGGATTACAACTTCCTCCGGGAGGGGTACGGCGACGCGGTGTCCTTTGTCTACATCTGGACGGCCATGCTGTTCAGGGAGGCTGCCGGGCGGGGCGTGGTCGCGCTCACGTTCTCAAACTACTTTTGCCAGATCTTCTTCACTGGATGCTCCCCGCCGGATGCGCTGAAGAAGCTGGTTGCTATCACTGCAATCTCGCTGCTAACTGGGATTCAGGGATACAGCAGCCGCTGGGCTATCATGACGGCAGACTTTTTCACGGTGGCCAAGCTGACCGGCTTGGTCGTCATCATCTTCTCAGGCTTCGGCTACCTGGCTGCAGGACACAACGAAAACCTCCAGGACATGTTTGCCGGCAGCGTGGACAGCGTCGGCTCGTACGTGCTAGCATTCTACGTCGCTCAATGGGCATACGGCGGCATCCAGAACTGCGTGGCCGTGGTCGAGGAGATGAAGGAGCCGCTGAAGCGGAACGTGGTCGCCGGCATCGTGTTCTCCACGTCCGTCATCACGCTCGTCTACATGCTCACCAACATTGCCTACATCATCGTGCTGCAGCCGTCCGAGATCCTGGCGTCCGACGCCGTCGCCATGAGCCTCGGCGAGCGCGTGTACGAGGGTCTGTTCTGGCTGATGCCGATCTTTGTCGCGTGCTCCACGTTCGGCAACATGAACAACTCCATCATGAACTCTAGCCGCGTGGCGCTGGCCGCCACCCGCCAACGCCACATGCCGCGGCCGCTCTCGCTCATCTCCGTCAACTACCTCACGCCCATCGTCAGCCTCATCTTCAACCTGTCCATGACGGTGCTGCTGCTGCTGTCCAACGGGGTCTACGACCTCCTGCTCTACTCCACGTACCTCAGCTCCATCTCCAACCTGCTCAGCATGCTGTCGCTGGTCATCAACCGCTACCGCTACCCGGACCTGCCCCGGCCGTTCAAGCTCCCGATCGCCGTGCCCGTCATCGTCATCCTGCTGACCATGTTCCAGATCGTGTTCCCGTTCATCCAGAAGACGACGACGACGCTGATCTCGCTGGGCGTGGTGGCGTCCGGCATCCCAGCCTACCTCGTCTTCATCGTGTGGGCGGGTAAGCCGAGGGCCGTGCTCAGGCTGGAGCAGAAGGCGACGCACATGTGTCAGCGGCTGTTCCACGCCCTGCCCGAGGAGTTTGAGCCGCCGGTGGACAAGAAGGCGTCGCGGAAGGGCGTCGAGAATGTCGCCTTTGAGGAAGAGCAGCCAAAGGAGAAGTAGTCATGATTTATTGTTGATCATACTGAGGATCATTAATCGAGGGGAAGGGATTAAAGCTGAACAGAGATGGGACTATGGCAATATGCTCTTCGAGAGCTTAAACAGTTACAAAGCACGTTTTCTTGGGGGACTTGTACCAGTTTCGGGTCCAAGATTTCTCCCCCATTTTGTTTGACTGAAGGGTGAATTTGTCCTCTTCCTCCCCTTCTTCATTGGATCCTCCTCCCCCGTTTAAAAATGTGTCTGCTTTAAATGCACCCCACCACTCACTCTCTCCAGTATAGGGAGATTTATTATATGCAACCCCCAGATGTCAATTGGGAAATGATGTCGATTTATGTATGCAATGGAACGAGGAAAATTCAATATGAAGACCGGTGCAGTATCACGTTTTATGTTCATTAGAGATTACATTGTCATTGAAATATACATAACTAGTGTATAGTGAGAATAAATGCGTATAGTATTAAGATATTCACTAAACTGCCTGTACTTAGAGCCCATTTTTACCATTACGGGGCGTTTAATAAAAATGCAAAAGATGATTCCATCTTGTATTGAAGAAGAACTTTGACGTTTCCTGTCTGACGTTTTTCTTATCCGATAAAGGACATTGAACTCTTTAAACGAGGGTAAAATATCCATTGAAGCGTTAAACACGAGGTCAATAGAACCAACGATTAATCCAGAATATGCAAAACAAAATGGATGGATGTCCTTTCAAAGATTGACACAACAACAACGTCTATTGAATGTTGTGGAAGTAAAATGACATTAAACCGCACTTTAAGGCTAATAGAAAGCGTATTCCAACATATTCGTGTAAACTTTCCCGTTTACTGCTTATCAAATTGCTTATTGACTCTCTTTTGAAAGGATGAATTGAACCAATGCGGCCTTTTTGTTGCTTCGGTATCAGCAAGGCCAGAAGAGAAAAAGTTAACGGAGACGCGAATTCTTCGAAGCGGAAAAGCGATAACTCAATTTTCGTACCGTTTTGGTCAATAAAAACATTGACTTTTGACTTTTTTGTCACAATGTAAGCCGTTGAAAATTAACGGTATATCAAAAATGTTAAATTGCTGCATAAAATAGGTATAGTACAATATGAGTACTTTCTTTGTAATCTTTGGAACCGTTTTGGGACACTTTTTTCATCCCGAGCGCCGCCAATGTGCTATTTATGACTGAGGAAATTTCATTTGAAAAGCAGCAGCTAAAAACTTTCTCCGATAGTCTTGTAATCCCACATTGTTGAGCAAGGAAATAGTCTCGCTTATAATCCAGTGTGAAATCAAGTGTGGCACTCGGTGCCAGTCGCAATTCCTCCACATTTGGGCGCTTTTGAGGGTGAAAAATGGCTGTTTGAAGAGCTTTTTTTCTCCCGTATAAGGGGGGAGCAAATGACTCTATTTGTAAGAGAATAAAAGCCGGTTCAATGGTTGTAATGAAATTCAAGGGGAGAGGAAGGAAAGTCTCATGAAAATAGATCGTCCCTTGTCGCCGCTCCAACTGCCCGTAAAATGCAGAACGGAATTCCCTGAGCATATTTCACAGAACTGGAATAGAGGAATATAATGCCATTTTGATTGTAGGGTTGGGAGGAGATCGAGGAAGAAGAGTAAGTTTCACTTTGTGGCCTCTGGCTGTGGCAAAAAGGTTCCTTTTTGCGCCTGCTGTGACTTTAGGGCGGACATTCAGGTATTTAAAAGACTATAGCAACCATTTTGTGCGCATTATCAGTATCTTTTTAAGTTCTTACATAGCTTCTTAGCTCCTTATATGAGAATCTTTAAGTATACTAAGTTGACAATGTTGAATCTTACGCCAATATGTCAACCCTATCTGGAGTGAAAAGCCAAACCCGGTTCTCATCCGTCTTGAGCGATTTCCAACAATTTCCTTCTTCTTCTTCTTCCTCACCTGAGCCGCCCAAGCGATAAAAATGGAAAGGGGAAAAGGAAAGGAACTTTCGTTTTTTGGCGCAAAAAGTTGCGTTTTTGCGGCATTACGGAAGGGAGAAAAGTTCCAAAAAGAGTTTGTCGTCAAAAAACAGGTCTTATCATGATCAAGACATGTACAATGTCGTAGTACTACAACTGCCACTAAATGGAGTGGTGACGACGGCAAAAGATGTAGATTTAAAAAGCCATAATTCATCTGGCTCCCCCTCATTTTTGTGTGTCACCCGGTTGCTATTCCCACGTGGAGACCAGGGATGCCAGAATCAAGAATATAATTTGTAAAGTATATATCTTTACTAATAGATTATATTCGTTATACAATATAAAGGTGGCAACCCTGGTTGTGCTTAAGCAGTCATTGTACCAATATGGCTCAGTTCTCAGGCCAGGAAAGTTTTTTTTTCTCTCCCCCTATTTCCATGATCTCGGTCTTCTACGTGCTTAACGTTTTCATTCCCAACCCCTTGTTTGCTACGTAGAAGGAAATTAGCTCAAAGTTCTAGAGGCAGTAAATTGGAGGAGAAAGCACTTAACATGTTGTATATTGAGGCACAAAAAGTAATTAATATCTTTGATTTGCTTCAAATATAAATTGGCCTTCATTATTTGTCTGTAAATTAAGCTCAGTCAATGAAAAACTAATTCCTTTCTATGTAGAGGCCGTAAAACTGTCTACTTTCTGGATTATTTAGTCTCATGGCTCGTTGTTACACAACATTTAATGACATGTGAACTGGATCGATTTGAACTTTACTTACAATGAAAGAGGAATCGAACCAAGACTTTCTTTTCAAGTTTCAACATCAAGACCTTACACTCCAACTCCAATTGAGATGTATCGGAAGTCGTTCCCAGCACACACATTCGTGTTGTAACCATTTCAAGGTTATTTTCTTTTGTATCCGAGACTGTGTTACAAATAGCTGTCGATATAATAGATGTTGCAACATGAGAAGGAAAGTGACCCAATGAAAATAAATAGGCCAATGGCTGGAGTGGCATTAATTGTCTTGGGAAGATTGATTCTTATCACATGGAGAAATTGGCCAATTAGAACGGAGATTAGACGCCATTTTGAAGGCCAGACAGTGTTGTTTGATGTCGTTTTTCGGCATAAAGTATCTGTGGTTTGATGTAATAACTAACAAGATAAGATTAGTAAAATGGTCAGTGATACAAGTCCTTGAAGTCCTTGGGCCTCATTGTTCATTCTCATTTGCAATCTCGTTCCCTCTCACAAATTTTAATATTCCCTTGAAGAAGGTAATTTGGCAAAAATGTCCTATGAAATTATCGTTCTTTTGCTCGCCAATGTAAAAGAAGAAAATGTCTATTTATGGCTCATTTGCAAGAACGAGACTCGGCCACAATTTCTTTGGCCCACTTTCTCTCTTTCCACAAGTATCTTGTCTCTATGCTAATGAGCTTTGGTCACCGTGATTTCGATCTCCATGACTAATTCCTTCTCTACTATAAAAGGTTATAAAGCTCTCAGCAAGATACTCGATTTTCAGACAAAAGAAGTCAGTCAGGAGGAATGATTATTAATAACAGCAGATTCAATGTCACGCCTCGTGTAATGGCAGGAGAAAAATGTCGTTTTTGGCAGGCGACAATTCCACTGATGTATAAAAATAGTGTTCTGCAGTAGGAGGTCCGTGTAATGAGCGTTTTAATATCAATGAAGAAAGCGATTTGTTTTCATTGCCAATCGGATATTAACGGGTTTTTCCGCACACCCTGCCAAACTGAAGATTGAGTTGCTGTGAATGGCAACCCTGAATGCAAACAAGTAAACAAATCAACCGTGTTTGCACTTATCTCTGGTTTGCTCTCCTTCTGATGATCTGGGATGCCAAAACGAGCCTCTAGCTCTCCTTTTTGCAAGTCCAGTCCAGGAGGCGGAAATTGCTTTTTCTTCCCCACTCTCAACATTGGCAAACAAATCTTACTCTTGATTAGGCAAAAAGAGAGATCAAGAAAGAAGGGTTATAATTGGCATTTGTCTCTGTCATATCAGGGCAGTTTTTGTAACCTTGGACTATTGGAGTCACTAAAAGTCCCTTTTTCAATTACGTATACGTATATACCGTATATTGCCATGAACCGAGTATTTAGTATTGGTACCCTACAAGCGTATAAATTGTACCGATACTACTCATCCTATTCAAAACTGCTTTTTCACTCTTCTACTACACCTCCCAGCGGGTCGCCTCCTAGCTCAAAGTTGAGTCCCCTTTCACCCAACATGATTTATGAAGTCAAATTCTATACTGAAGATAGCAACGCCACGATTATATTCCAAAGAGTCTTCTTCAAAAGCTATTTTTGCCGCCATGCTCGTAATGCGATAGCGCTATTTATTTTTATGCGATGAAGGCCGGTTCACTTTGGCATAAATAATGTGATAAAAATGTAGTTACCCCCTTGCGAAAAAATAAAGCATGTAATAACTAACCTTATTCAGTGGAAAGTGTAATTTCCAGCTAATTTCCTGCTTTTTATTCTTTCCTTTTAACGGGGGTATTTTTTCGCCCCACCAATTTTGAAATCTAGGACTAAAAATCAGAAGTGGGAAAGCATGAACGGACGGAGGGGAGAAAACATCATTTCAGATTGGCTGATTAATGCGCTCAAATCAAATTTGTCAAAAGAACAGCTTTGTTGAATTTGTACAGAAACACAGGAAGGGATGCCACTTAAAGTTGTACATCAGGATCACTTAAAATAAAATATCCACGTAACCACTTTTGATAAAGACCATTACAAACATTAATCCAATCTGATCAAAGACAGTTATAATGTCTTTGATTCGGATCAATAGCTTCAAAGACTTTTTTGTAACTTAAATAATCATTGGAAATTTGTTGAGTCAATTTAAATACATTTTTGTCATCCCTGATATGATTCACCCTCCTCTTCATAGGCTTTTAAAGCTCAATTCCACCGTCTGGTGTTCCCCCAAAAGTGAAGGAGGGAGAAAAGAAAGAAAGAAATGGTATTTCCCCCTCTCAGATATCTCTTTTTTCAAACCCATTCTTTCCCTCATTTCTCTGGAAGGAAAGCGAAATTGTCCCTTTCCTGTGAAAGCATTGCTTCTGCGAAATGACTCAAATGAGTGCAAATATGTTGTTTATATCATTGTCTTCATTCTTATAAAACGTCTCAACATCTGAATTATCGAGCATACTCTCCGTTTTAATCCGATTTGTTCCGGCAGCATGACGAGGCAGCATCGGAAGGCAAGAGAATGAACCTCGTTTTTGTCATCATTATACGATCAGAATTAAGAGAAGAAGGAAAGCGACTGAAAGCAAATGATCATTTGTCTTCTTCATGCCCCTCCTCCCTACTTTTTAGTCATCATATCATTTGCAACAGCACACGCCCTAAGGAGTCGGATACAAAAATATCAGTCGTCATGTAATTTAGAGGAGGAATAGGGGTTATTAATGAACTTACAGTGGCACAAAAGGAGATGGTAACTTGTATAGTACCTTAACTTGAGACATATCAAAATACCATAGATATTGTAATAGTTAGGTGTAACAGGAAGCGCTCATTTTATGTGTATGTTTTCACGTTTCAAACACATTTCCCCCATAAAATATAAACTGAAGTTGTTACTGCAAGGTTTTCTCCCTAGATGTTGCTTGTTTCCTGCTCTTGGGAAGTTGTTAAACCTATTGAAGAGAAAGCTTTCTTGTCGATAAAGGACGCCATCTTGTGGCAACTAAAGCGTTACCAGGGCAGTCTTTTAAGTTTTACGTGAATCAAGATTATATATTTTTATTATTCCCCTTTCTCCATACCCTTGATAAGAAGTACTCAAAAGTCACCAAAATGGACATACAGGAACATGTAAGAAGCAGGCATTCGATAGTGCAAAAAGATGGGATAAACAATTTTTTTGGTTGATTAAATTTTTCCAAGAGCAAGAGCAAGCGTGATGTAGTCGAAATTTACATGGTCATCTTTGGCATTTTTTTTGGAAATTCAGTGAATGCTCAGTGCAGCTGTGTGGTAAAGAGTCTTGGCTTTGGAAAACATGGTTGCAGGTTCAAGCCCAGGCACTTCACTATATTTTTTTACCAGGAGCAGTTTAATGTTTGTGGAATAAATGTATTGAAGAAAGTTTTTTGTGTTCATCTCTGTAGCTGTGTGGTTAAGAGTCTTGGACTGTGGAAACTTGGTTGCAGGTTCAAGCCCTGGCACTCCATTTTTTACATGGACAGATCAATGTTGGCAGCATAAATTTATTGGAAAAGAGTGATTTTTTGGTGTTCCTCTCTATAGCTGTGTGGTTAAGAGTCTTGGCTGTGGAAAGCATGGTTGTTGGTTCAATTCCTGGTGTGTCCAAACTTTGTTGTCTTCTTGAATATCTTGTTCTTCTTGAATTTCTTGGCATCTTCATCATCTTGAGTTTTCCTTTGTGGACTTGTGTGTGTGCAAAAAAACTAAACCTAGGGGAAACCCTACATTTAAATTGGATGATGGCAAGTGAAGTTAATCTTCTCTTGCCGAGGTAACAAGGTGC
>LR139832.1:0-23466 GCA_900659605.1 Tisbe holothuriae
CGTACCTCGCGGTGGCGTCAAAGCGATGCGAGCCGTCCCAGAAGCGGAGGCCGCCGATTTCAGGGTGGGGGACAGGGGACTGGGTGCAGTTGTTAGCTGGGAAATATAAGCATAGGTCAGTGTCTCATACTATTGAGGCATCCACATAACTAGGGTCAACATAACATATATAGGGTGTCCCAAAATAATTGTCACAAAATAATTCAGCTAGTAAATGGGTAGTTATAATGACTAAATGTAGGCCAGAAAATGATACTTATAAGGTGTCCACATAACTAGGGTCAACTGCTGTATACAGTATGCCCCAGAATGAAGTTATAATGTTAATATTTATAACTCAACTGTGCCGTATAGTACAGTAATGACTTTATCATTTTTGTGGAGGCCTTGAGTTACAGTATTGTTTAAAACATTAACACTTGATTTACTTCACTTTAAAAAAAGAACAAAAGTGTCAAATTCTACTCATTTTACATTTTTGGTCACTTTTGGGTAGTTAAAGGACCAAGGAGATGGACAATTATTTGGTCAGTCTAGTGGGTACCTCCAGTAAGTTCAGAAAGATGCCTCCAAACTAAGTCTTGTATGATTGGAATAATGAAAAAAAAGTTAACTGCGGCCATTATGTCTTACAGAAAATGCAGGGCACATAGTCCACAATATTCATCTGCCCATTATTCTGACAGACAACATCAAGCAGTGGCCGATCCCTCATATCGGCAAAGTAGAACCCCTCGTCACAGTCGTAGCTCACAATCTCCCCGAATTCCACCGGTTGACCGTTCCAGGTGTGGTGCATGTGGGGTAGCTCGGGTGGGTCCCAGCAGTGGGTCCAGATGCAGGGATCGATCTGAGAGAATTCAAATAAGTTATTTAGTTGGATTATTTTCGTCTCTCCTCCTAGATTGTTTCTTTTGTAGAACAGTGCCGTGCTTGTCATTCTAACAATTACTCACAAATCAATGAACTTACAGACAGATGAAAAATTTGATTTTTTTATTATGGTTAAACATAACCTAAATCCTATCTTCTTCAATATGGACAGTGATTTTTGTTCTGGAGAAGTTTTGTTTCGCATTCAAAGACATGTACTCATATCAATCATATTCAATTAAACAAGTGTTCATGAATAGGGTCTTTGCTAGAACCCCTTAGGATCTTGTAATATAGCTTACCGATGGTGGGTCCCACACATTATCCCAAGTACAAGTCATATTAGCTGTCTGGTAGGATGGAAGAATCTGAAACAACACAAAATTATTCGTACATGCATAATTAACAATCTAAAGGTCTAAATACTTCAGTGGAAGGTCTAAATATACTTATTTTTAAGGTTTCTTCTTCTGTCTTAAGGTCTAAATACCTCAATGGGAGGTCAAAATTAAAATGTACATATTAACTATCTTAAGGTCTTCATACCTCAAACATGGGAGGTCTAAATGTACATATTGTATATATTAAGGTCTTCATACCTCAAAAATGGGAGGTCTAAATGTACATATTGTATATCTACAGGTCTTAATACCTCAATGGTAGGTCTAAATGTACTTATTGTATATCTACAGGTCTTAATACCTCAATGGGCGGTCTAAATGCCTTCGCCACCCCGCATGTGTATGTCACTGTGATGTTGTACGGCGTCTTCCCACCGACGTAGCCTTCGTTCCAGTCACTGGTGCCGACGAAGCCGTCAAGAGGGGGCGCGGCGGGAGGGTCGGGACAGAAACGGACTAGAAAAAGTAATTAGTATTTCTTAAAGGCCCAAATAGACTAGGCTTGATTGGAGAAGTCGTACCAGTGGCCAAAACTACCTTTAAAATTATATTTAGGGTAAAAATGACACTTTCATGAGATTTCTCAGCCATTTCTAGACAGGGTCAATATATTTTACATTCACATGCTTTATTTAATTATTGTGTAACAAAAGAGACAAATGTATTATATTTTGGGTTGTTGCTGTTTCTCCCAAAAATCCTACACAGAAGGGCTGCTGGGGCTTAGGGCCCCAAAGGGTTAGGATTCAGGCCTGCTGTATGGCTAGAGCACCCGCAGGGCTAGGGTATTTAGGGAGCCTACAGGAATAGTGTACCTGCACAGGGCACCCGCAGGGCTAGGGCTCCCACAGGGTTAGGGGGATTGAAGGGCATTCCAAGAAGTAGAAATGTTAGGTTTGGTTTGGTTAGGCAAGTTAGCTCTATAGTTTTTGTATTGATAATGCAATGCAAATTTATGTTTAGACCCATTTTCTAATGCAAACAATGATGAAAAATTCAAAAATGGTGTTACTTTTGAGATATAATGACAATTTGACCCAATTTTGGCTACTGGTACGACTTCTGCAATCGCTCCGTATTTTTATACTGGGTTCATGATTAGAAGCCTATTAATGCTTCCCAAATTATGACGACTATATCAGATCAAACGGTGAAGGGTGCTGAATGAAACTTTAACTGCTGAACGGGAGAATATTTGTTTCTCCAGCTGAACATACGCTAATCATTATGTGCAAGCCCAAATGGACATATTTTTTGCATATTATCTCTTAAACCCTAACGTTCCTTAACGTAACGGACAATGTCTTAATTGCTTTATTGCTGTTTGACTTCTAGAGAGGCATATACAGAGTAAAGCTGTTGAAATTATTTTCCGATGTTTTACAAAATATTTATATCTCTGTATGTTTATTCTCTGCGTATTAGATCAATTTATAAATCGCCCTGTATGGACACCGGCTCACACTACCCGTATTTACATTACATAAATTGCAAAATATGGCGAAGATGGCGAAGATATCAATTAAAGCAGATAAACGTATAAATACATTTCGGCGAGTAATATTTATTCAGTTAGTCTTTGAGTTACAGAATGAAAACTCTAACCTCTCTCCTACCAATTATAGGTGTAATTGCCTTCATGGCATTATCAGTGCATGGTCAAGCCGATGGAAACCCACATGTAAGTCTGACAACTAATCAACTTTGGACTATCATTTTCACCTTTTTTTACTCTTTCCAGAATTGGGACCGCCGGCGCCGCTGTGACATGGACTACGCAGAACCATGTGGGATCTGTGAAGGGTATGGAGGAATCCCGTTTGGAGATGAAAATGACGAGATTACACTAAGCACCTGCACACCAATTGCCAATGCATCTGATATAGACCCAGCAACAGTCATGCCTGTCCAGTGGGGTACACAGTGGTCCATGGACGTGGCCTATGAGGTTATCATTGGCCCGAAACTAAATCCATTCTGTATTGGGTCCTTCCCTGGGTCTTCATCAGAAGGGGAACTTTGCTACACACCACAGATTGGAAGCAAGTACTATGATATGGTAGATGCCAGGGCGTACAGACAAGACATTGAGGTAGATTATAGCATTGGCACTGGATATGTCAAAAACTTCCATCAGGAGACAAACTTTTGGATTGTCATTGACATGCCTGGGACTGGAGAAGAGGGAGAAATTGATCAATGCATTTGTGCTGCCATTGTTGATCCAGACAATGGTGAAATTGGTTATCCCATCAATTATGAGTGGGTCAGCAATCTTGTCTTCTTGGGAAGAGAAGAACTCTTTGTAGAGTATCTTGAAATCACTGAGACCCTTGACCATTGGATTTTTGGTCCACATCACCTCTGGGCATATCCTGATTCTGGTCAAGTCTTGAGAATGTACCAGCCATACAATGGATTGCAGATTTATCCGACTGGTGTCAGTAAGAACAAATATCCTTAAATAAGCGGTTTTGTTAATGTAGTTTATTAATGATGGCCCATTTTAGATCAAGGCCCAGTAGATCCTGACAAGTTCATTGACATGCCTCCCAAGGAGTGTATTAATGGGACAGATGGTGCCCCTGTGATTGTTGGATGTGATGATAATGGATATTACGTTCCTGAGTCCAAGCGTCAATCCATCCTACAGGAGTCTAAGGTTACTCCTGAGGACAAGTGGCGGGCAGAAACAAAGACACCAAGGCATGACTACCGTGGTGTAGACTTTGCTTCAATGTCCACAGTTCTGAATAAGTGGATTAATGCTTCTCTGTCAGACAATGCCCCAGCTAACACGCGTGCCAAGGCAAAGCCATGCGAGATGTGGGATGTGGAGGAGCTGCAACAATTCCAAGCATTGGTTTACATGATGAGAGAGTCTCATTTTGACAACATTTACAGAGAAACGTCAGATAACCGAAGAATGAGGGACCACATACTAGAGGTTAGTCTATAAAATATTATTATTAATATTACCAAATGTAGATATTTTTTGTTAGGATATTGACTCCACATGGTTTCATTTGAATGATCTTGCTGCCAACCATAAAAATCCGATGGCCAAGCGCATTCGTCGTGATGGGCATTGTCATGAGGCTGTGATGTGGTATGTGCATCACTTGACTGCTGATCTGAAGGCCCTGGTGGCAACTATGCCAATATCAGTTCCCATGTTGTCCCATGAGCGCCATCCATGTGAGGAGAAGTACAATGACCATGTTATGGATAGCGTGTGCAGATCATATGAGGAACAAATCACTTGTGCCACATGTCATTCAAGGGCACCTGATAGTTAAATCATATTATACATAATAAACCAGTACAATAGTAGTTAAATACGTTCAAGTTGAAAAAGTCATTTATGAAGTTGAAAAAAATAGCTCGACGAGCATAGCTGATAACAGACAGTACCGTTCCCAGAGAACTTTCTCTCCGCTGAAGGTTTCCGTCTCGGCCGGTGGTGAATATCGGAAAAATATAAGGCCGTGCGGTTTTCAAAATTAAACCACGACTGTATGTTTCTGTTTTCAAATAATGTTGGCTTCTGTTTCCTGGCTTTATGTACATATGTAGTAAACATGGTTCATAAAAGAGCCAGAGTACACAATCCAAACAAAATCCCTTACTGGCATATCTGATATCATAGTACTATTGCAATTTATATTTTTAGTGCCATACTATCCGAGCTGATCCGAGTGTTACTCTGAAAAGAGACCAAATTTTGCCACAGAATCAAAACCGACGTCGGTTTCGTTTTTCAACTCAGTTTTCGCACAACCTTAGAAAAATGGCTCCCATAACCCCTCGACAAGTTGGATGGGTCGTTCATCCACGACCGTCACTCTACATAAAGTGCAGGCGAAATCGGAGACTACAAAATAAAGGGAGAAATATGCTAATGTCAACCAGGGTAGAAGTTTCAACACGACCTTGCGTATTAAAGCATCTCTTTCAAATCTATTCTTCACGTTCCGTTTTTCACACAAGGTTATAGTAGTATATTTTATCATCGAAGGTCTTTACATCGAACTCAGTATGGAATTCAGTTTCGTTTCATAGCACCCAGCCACCCAAACAACAGACTAAATATAATTTTATAAAGAAACCCTGGGCACTAGAAACCAAAACCACTGTGTCCACTTCAACCAACAACAAGCAAGTCGTCCTCCACAAACTGGTATTCTGGGATCTCGAGGTTAAGCGGCGCGGGGCCCTTCCTGATGCGTCCGGACGCGTCGTAGTGGGACCCGTGGCACGGGCAGTAGTAGCCGCCAAACTCTCCCGCGTTCGCGATGGGCACGCAGCCGAGATGGGTGCACACGCCGATGACGATGAGCCACTGGTCCTTCTTGACGCGCTCCTGGTCGGTCTGGGGGTCGCGGAGTTCGGACACGCCCACAGATTGCTCCTTGGCAATCTCCTCGGCTCCTCTGAAAGATAAAAGGTGATGAAAAAAGGTCATTTAGACGAAGAATAATCATTATGGCCTGTTTCTTCAAAAAAAATTATAGCTTTATGAAGCTGCTATCTAACAATATTGGTGTTGGCGTTTAAGCTTAAAAGTAAAACTACGCTTTGTTCAAGCCGGTAAATTCAAAGGTGGAGCAGATCACGGCAGCCCTGTTTTCGAACTCTTGGCAACAGCTGAAACATGGGATGACGTCAAGATCTCCGTGCGCCACTTCAGCCAATCACAAGCCATTCTACGTGCGCCAAGGAGGCAGCCAATCATGAAGAGTCAAGGGTTGCCACGCTTCTTAGCAAAATTTTGACCAAATGAGTTGCAACTTTTAACTATTCAATGCAATGGATACATATCAATTCATTTCAGTTTTCATTAGCAAATTTAATGCCAAATCAAATCAACTTTGAAGTCGCAGGATGTTAATTGCATATATTAACTTGTTTTTCTTTAACTTTTGGCCGCGGAAAATGATATGAAGAGACTCAACTGAGTGGCGCACGGGGAATGGGCGGCAGAAGTATATAAGGGGACGTACAGAAGGCAAAGACAGCTGGAGTGTTACATGTTTGTTTAATAAATCATTACATATTCTGGTTATATTTTATATTGGTCATGATTGGAAACAACTAGTTTTGCTTAATTAGTTTATCCAGTATCTAGGAACTACATAAAGAGTAGCATTAGCTTGAAGCAAACAGGTGATTTATATTTCTGCATCCTACTTCAGTTCTGCTGACCGCAGCAACATCTTGTCCCCTTATGTCAGGGTTACTCTGCTCTACCTCTGTTTATACTATCTTGGCTTTGTTACTTTTTAGATTAGATGAAATAAACTCTTACTCGTCCTACATAAAATAAAGCACAATGCATCAGTCGGTCTGAGAAGGCTATCGCGATCGATAACCAATTCAAAGGTACATGGTTGAGCTAGTACAGGAGCAGTTCTTCTCTCTTATGTGCCCTTCGAGTTCTCCTACCTGTGTCTGACGAAGAGCGGCTTTCCTCTGAACTTGAACGTCATGTTCTTGCCCTCGGGGATGTCGCCCAGCTTCACCTCGATCTTGGACACGGCCAGGACGTCGGCGGATGCGGACATGGACGTGACGAGGGTCTTGACGATGGAGCCCGCCGTGTACACGCCGGCCACCGTCGACGCGCCAGCCATCATGTAGGTGAAGGACTTCTTGGTGGGTCCGGTTTCCTCGGAGCGAGCGGTCGGGTCCTTGGTGGCTTCGCGGCGGTACGCGCTGAAGTCGGGAACCTCAAGGTCGGTGTGGCCATGGCGAACCAGAACTGGAAACAGCAAGAATGAAGACCAAATATTTGGCTCAAGTTTCATGTGCACGGATAGCCGTTTCAACATCATTTTACCCACTTGGGAATGGGTCTAAAATATGGAAATATTAGAGAAAATATAGACCCATCTCAAGCATTGGGCCACTTCTAGTTAAAGTCAGTTTCAAATGCCTGTTTGGATCGTAGCACTTGGCAATAACGAAGAGCTTGTACCCACAAACGAGGTAGTAACACGGCCTTTTAAAAGGTTAAAAGACGAGTTTACTATTATATACTAGTGTCAAAAGTGGCTTTTCTCTCTTGTTTAGTCCTTACCCTGGTTAGCGACCGCCGTCCCTGGCAGCGCCGTCGTGGTCGGCGTGGCCGAGAGGATCCTGGAGACGCCTCGGAGTGCCTGCATCGTGATCAAGGACAATCACTCACTTCCAACAAGGCCAATCGTCCTTCAAAAGGCTGCTCTGCTCTGGTCGGGAGACACTTCTTTGAATATTCGTCAGCTGCAGCTGTGTTGTGATCGCAGAAGATGGCGATGGACGAGCTCCCAATTCAGCCGCTAGATGGCGCCAGCGGAGACTGCACTCAGCTCGCCAGGGGGACGACAAGTCGGCCAGGAGGGGAAGGGGCGAAAGAAAACGGAGCCAACTCCGGAGCGCGCACTCCACGAACAATGAAGGAGGGTGAGTGAGAGAGGAAAGGAATCTTTCCGAGCAGAAAACGTACTACAGTAGAGGGATGGAGAATAAATGCCGGAAGCAAGGCTAAAGAAAGGCTCCTTCCAGTTTTTGCGGGAGAAAGTCCTTTTACGAAAGAGGTCAGAGAAAGAAGAGGATTCTTCCTCATTGGCTTCCTTGTTTTCCAACCGCTGCAGCCTCTTTTCTTTTTATTCTGCCAAGCTGTCACGTGAAGTAGGAACACGCCTCCCGGGACTTAAGGTCTCTGCTGCCACCTTGGAAAAAATATACCAAGGCTGCCACCTAGCCAGTGGCACACATACAAACAAACGACCGGCCTTAAAATCCGAAAATGCGCAGCAGAATTTGAGGATGCAGCAAAGATTGGATTTGGAAGAAAGAGTGGGGGAAAACCAGCTGAGTAATTCAATTTGAGACTTTTCCCACTTCCTGGAAAGTTGCGCCTGCTGAAATATAAGCGGATTTATATACAGACTGTACCCTGTGTATACCAAAAGAAGGAAGCGGAGAGGCAGTTTGTATGCTGTATAAAAAGAGGTTCCATTCCCCGAGGAGCATCTGCAGTTTTCAACTTTCTCTCCCATCATTTAAAATATGGAGAAAGCCAGTGGCAAACGAGCGGAAGTAGTGGTACAAGATGGAACAGAATACATGTGCATGCAAAATTTAAAGGGAAGGGGATCTTTTCCCTTCTGTAGGAGAAAGTAAAATGTACCTTTCACTTTTCAAATGGGCGACTCTTGTGCGAAGAAAAGTGCAGTGCTGTTTGGTAGCTATTATTTATTCACAGTGTGTTGCTAGGGACGAGCTCTTAACAAAGGGTGATAAAATGGCCTAATGTACTGCATTTAATGAGTTTGCAGTCTATTGGTCTATGTTTTCCCCGTCTTAGTTGCTATCTGAGATGCTTTTCCTTGTTTCCTTGTTTCATTTTGGGATCAATTTCATCGAACCACTTTAACGCCTGACTAGACAGATATTTTTCCCGGTGTATTGTTTAATGTGTCTTTAGCAACGAATTGTCGGCATTATTCAGAGAATTAGCGATAGCTTTTTTCATCATACACGAGAAAGAAAACCTGGACATTGATCTTTGATAATAGGGATTGAGATCTTAAAAGAAAAATTGTTTCCCACTAAGCCAAGAAAACGTACCGCAGGTCTTTTTATTCTGCATTCCTCTCAACTTTATGCATGCATTGCTTCCTCCACATGACGGAGCAAGGGAAAATCATCAAAAGAATTTATGTTTAACTTCACATATTTATCCATTGCAAGAATTTGCAAAAAGACAGCGCTCAATACATTTTGCATTAACCCGTTTTCAACTTGTCACGAAACCCGCTGCCGCACGCATTCTCTAGACGCATTATACATACAAAACGACTGCGCAGGCAAACAGCATTTGTGTGTATACACATCCCCCTCCTTGAAGCGATGCAAAAAGCTGCTGCTCCTCCTCCTCGACATCTAAGAAGAACTCAGCATTTTATGCACACCTTGGCCTGCCTCGTCCAGGAACATACAAACGGACAGAGACACAGACTATCTCTCTTTTTAGGACCGGTCTTTCTTCGTTTGTGCAAAAAACACTCTCAGCTGCCGCGCACGGCTGGAAAGCACCCACACACACACAGCGAAGAAAGAGGGAGGAGAGCGGTGGCTAGAATTTGTAGTTTACGACCAGACGAGGTTTGTCAGCATTTCGCATGGGCCCAGGGCGCCCTGTTCGGCCCACCTACGCCTAGCTGCAGCCTCAAGCCTTTCTTTTTATGTGGTAACAGTGCTACCGGCGTGCGCCGAACACTTTCAGGCTTCTTCTCTTGGGAAAGGCCAACAAGGCTAGGAAGGCAATTTTGTGCACAAAACCCTTTTAATGCTACAGTCAACGGGCCAGCCATGCATCGAACTTGAAAAAGGGGGGAAGCGAAGAAGCAATAGGAAGGCTTTAAAGGATGATATACTAATTTAGCATACTGCGCTGGGTTAGGAAAACCGGACAAGGAGGGAAGAGCAAAAGTTTTGCAGATAATGCCATAGCCTTAGTTCAAACACAACACATTTCCTTTGTTCTCTATTTATATGCAAATGTTGGCATTTTAATCCATTTTAAGCTAACATTGAAATAAATTAGCTTCATCGATTCCTAGCTAGAAATGAAAAAGGTGATAAGGAAAAGGCAATCATAAAATCCTTTCCCTTTGTCGCTGAACAGCTTGCTATCACGCCATCGTGTATATTTGCACACGAGTGCATTGCCCTCTTGCAACTGTGGCCTTGAAAAACGACGGCGGCGGAGCTGCATTGCGAATTGCCATCCTCGTACGAGTCCGCTTGGCAGTGGAGGAGGGAGGGAGGTGGCTGAACCCCAGAGAGCTTAATGCGCAAAAAGAGAGTGATAAGCAAAAATTTGGGCTGATAGTCGAAATGCACTTTAACATTTAGCCACCCTCCGTGATTTTAGAATGGTTTAACATTGATTTATAATTGAGTTTGCAACTCATGAGTCTATATAAAATGACTTTATGCACATAATGAAAGATGCCATTGTATCTGTTATTTCATGGGAGGTTGTGTCCGCTTATGTATTCTCCAGAAATTTAATAATAAAGCGGACCGACGACGTCGTGAGTCCAATGCACGTTGCAAAAATAAATTGCGCAGTGCAGCAGCAACCTTTTTTCGTCGCATGAATGTGCACAGCAGAAAAAGAGGATATTGTGCCTAGAAATAAAAAAAAACTCAGACATGTGTCTGAAATGGTTTTTTTGCCAATACGCGAAATGGCAACAAGAAACGAAAAGTTGCAATTTGTTTGCAACAGGATATTTGGAGATGTTAAATTTGAGACGGTTGGTGCACAAAATATTATTAGATTAATTAAAAGGTTGGCATTAAGCACGCAGGGAACTGCAACTAATAATTCTTAATTAACAGGCCTCTGTTATTTAAATGCAAATTTATCTGATTTAAACAGAGCGATTTGTTAATTATTTGAAACTGTTCAATTAATATATGAATTAATGCAAAACACGACTATTGGCAATATAGTTTTGCGCTGGTGTGCACATCTCTAATTTAGCTCTGATGCACTTTCGTTGCAAATGTCTTTTTAAATATAACGACAGTTCCTCTTCTGGTCGGTGCATGCACTCGTCGTTAATTGAAAATTGTGGATGCAGAAAACAGAGGAGGGCTGATTTTTGGATCATATATAGGAAACGGGGGACATATAGATAGGGTTGCCAGTTCTAAATATGAATATAGGGCAAAAGCTTTGCGATCAAAAATATTTACTTGTGTGTATTCCTAGTTATATCTACATTGCATGCATTGGTTTGATTAGTAGCTAGAAAGACCATCCAAAGGAATAAATGGGGTGTAAATTATTAATTGATCACATCTGGACTAATCAATATTTAACACATTTTGGGAGCCCTAAACAAAAGAGTAAATATTTGGTAACATATCCGGGAACTGAACTATATTTAAAATAAGACTGTTTTTGCATTAATGCATTTATTTGCAGTTTGCGACAAAAACTTTCTGCTTAATTGCAATCTTTCCTTTGCATCGCATTTTGATTTCTTTTGAAAAATTAAAACTATTCTCATAATTTCATGCATAAGGTGCATTTTTCACAAAAGTAGATTGCATTAATTGAGGCTTAACCGATTATGTTACATTAATATTTGTATCTCAGTCCTAAAAATTACTATATTTCTAATATACAAATATAACAAGCCCTTTCACATAGAAAATAATAAAGTATGTAAAAACATATTAAATACTAGTTGTGTTGATTAAATGTAATTTTAGTGCCCTTATGCCATAATGCTCTTATACTCCCCAGGATAGAGTAGGCAACAGTGATATTGTTCTGCACCCAACATACGCAACTAACATTGTCACTCCTGGATACATTGAGTATCTGTCCAGGGCCGTCAAGGTTTTACAAGACATTTCTTACATTCATTCAGACTCATTTCAAGGCTCTATAGCAAAATTAGTGCGCAATTTGGGGGACAGAATTCGATTAGAAAGCTGCTTAAGGTACGCAAATAATTATATAAAGTTTAATGCATGATTAAACCAGCTTTCGTATTTTAACCCATGTTTGAACTATTTTGCAACATATATGCATTTTTGATATTGGGACACTAGATATGGTTGGTATTAAACACTACAAATAGGCTATACACTATATAGACTACCTTGACAATGCTCATACGTAATATACGTATACATGCATATTCAATTTGTATTCGGATATGACGGAATATCTGCACCAAGGTCACTGAGACAACTCGAATGTAGTGTCAAGGAGCTTCTTTATGGCAAGGTCAAGAAGGGAAGGGAACAAATTGTTTTGTTGCATGTATATACGAGTATTTTATGGGTACCCGTGACGTTATAGATAACTAATTATTTTTATTTTATACAAAATCATTTCTCTTATTCGTTAATGTCCGGTTCCAGTCCCTCTTCTCTATTTTAAAGCTCCATAAATCTGTATGATGTGATGCAACTGCATGTGAGTTTCTTCTGTCGTCGTCTTCTCCATTCTTGATGCTGAAAATGTGTCAAATCATTCATCATAGCGCC
Source organism: Tisbe holothuriae (assembly GCA_900659605.1). NCBI lineage: Eukaryota > Metazoa > Arthropoda > Copepoda > Harpacticoida > Tisbidae > Tisbe > Tisbe holothuriae. Next base: position 12,336 of record LR139832.1, read on the forward strand.
TCGCAGAGATTATAACAATATTTGTTATCAATGCATTGTTTACTGACTCCTATTTTGATGCTGGGGAAATTGAATTAACTGCTGATATGCAAAATCTGCCCTTCATTAATAACTATGTCGATGATAGTTTTTCAATGTAATCCTTTTTCCAGGGCTGGCAATTATTGGCAGCTACCAATCGACAGGTAGCGAATTCTGATGAAACGATATATTAATTAATATCGGTTGCCATGGCAAAAACGGTCGCTAAACCTCTTTTCCTAATAATAAATGTCCTAATTTTTAATTTCCCAAGGGATTATATTTGAAATTGGGACATTCTCAGTCAATATGATATTAAGGGAAAAGTTGAAAATAATACAATGGGGAGACGAGCGATCTAAATCAATTGAAATTATATCAACGTGGTCTTAGAACTTCCAATTACGGTACTATGTTTATCCTTGAGTTACAATTCCTTCTCGAATCGGCAACTCATTTTCCTTGGAGCCTTGATTAAAACTTTCGAAAATGCACAAATGATACATTTGTCATTTGCTTACAGAATGGAAAGTGGTGCACAAATTGAAATACCTGTAAATCCTGTAGGCATTAATTTATTCACCGCTTAGCCCCAGGAGTATTTTGGTATAAAATACACGCATATTGTGCGCTGTGACAAGGAGAGAAACAAAACTGCACTTCTTCCGCGGATTTTAAGTGCATCATCATAGGGACGATGCCATTCTCTCTCTCTCTCTCTCTCTCTCTCTCTCTCTCTTTCTCTCTCTCTCTCTCTCCATCCGGGAATAGAGTTTGAAACGGCAACGAGAGGTTGCACTTTTTGAAAGTGCATCATGGGCATTAGGGGGAATATGCACGCTTGCCACTGACGTCGTAGGCACTGCTGGTGCCACTGCTGCTGCTGCACCCGGCTATGCACTACTACCGCTATAGGAAGGAGAAGAAGGGCATTTGCTGCAAGCAGATATGAAATGGTTTTGTATGAGATCTGCAGGTAGAATGCGAATGGAGCAATGTGAATGGGAAATGTGTTAAAAATTTCCAGTCACATTACGCTATTTTGTGATCTAGGCTTCTTTAAGGAACTAAAAGGACAGTTTATTCCACACACCCTGAATATAAAAAGCTACATACGTACAACTCGTAGTAGTGCACTTCTTCTTTCTCTTCCTCTTCCTCCAATGCTTTCTCCTCTGTGCAAAGTGCAAAACTTAAATCGAATCCGACGATGCACTTTAGTGCAGTTATTACGACAAAAGGAGCCACGAGCACTCACCGCGGTGCAAAGAGGAGAAGGAAGGAAGAAAATGCAATGCATACACATGCAAAAGCGCCTTTTTCAGCAGGGAAATACCTCCTTCAGGCTTTCTACGGCGTTTGTTACTCAAGGGGGGTTAGGCGATTTTTCATTACAACTTGGTTTGCTCACCAAATGACTTTTACTGCATTGGGTGCATGAGGAAAAGCGCATTATTAGTGTGCACTTAAAATTTCACAAATTACAACCAACTTTGGAAATATCCCTGTAGTGTGCATATAAATTCTGGAATTGATAAAGTTTTCTTCGTGTGTTGCAGAAAAATACAATTTTATGCCTATAAAATGCATCGCCACCATTCGGGGAAAATGTCAATTTATTGCTAGAGGAGGAAAACACTCTTCAAATATGGTAAATTCAAGATGCCAAGAAAGATTCTTGTGTACTTTTGTGCCCGAGTCTTAAAAATGTATATTCAGAGACAGCAGATTTACGTCAAAGTTTTGATTGAGTGTCGATAGTTGAGAGGTATAATACGACTCTATGGAAATATATGTCCAAGAGACACGACTTATTAATGCACTGAAATATGACCTTTTAATGCAAAACATATATCATGAATGTTTTTTGCAGTTATAATATTACCAACAAATTGAAAACTGCGTAGCATAAATAATCTATTATATTTTCTACAGTATGTCTTTCAGCCGCTTTCCAGGTACAATTTTGTTGTCTATCTGCCGATACCACCTTGTTTATTTCTCCACTGCTGGAGAAAATAATGCAAGTTGCAAACGCGGGAGAGAATGAATTTTTAAGGCCTGGGCCAACAAACACACACACATGCGAGGAGGAGGAAAGAGAGGGAACAACATACGGAATCAGCTTATACGAGCATACTAAACTAACTAAAGGCAGGTCTAGCTCTCGCGCTCACAAAACGCAGCTAGGCGAAATTATAAAAATGCTGAAACATATACGGAATATTGAAAGAAGAGGACGGGGATATAGCAAACAGGAATATAGGGCTAAATATGCATTAATTATAACTGTTTCAGACATGCTTTGCATGCGATTAAAGTGATTTATACTTGCAGCACTGATTATTTGCCGTATTTATAATGCCAATTATGAATCTCGTAGTGTATCTCAAATTCAGAAAGGCATAAAATGAGGGGAAACTTTTTCTTTTTCGCCTCATTGCCTCTATTCCTCTTATAGAAATAGAGACGAAAACACACACACACACATGGAATTGGCCTGTTGAATGCGCTGAGCTCAGGCTGGAAAAATGACGTTGCAATCAGATGCAGCCAAGAACGAAAAAGAAAAAAGAACCGTCTTCGGAGGGTGGTCGGGAAAAATGCAGTTTTCGATTGGCGCCCGATTTGGAGTAAACACATACAAAAGCTGGAGGAGGCCGACGTGCGCTGGCGCATGTGCAGTCTTCAGAAACGACGAGGAGGAGATCTTGTAGATGATTTCAAAGGAAATGCCTTTTTTAGTTTTGGAATGCAACTGCCAACGGACAGATGCAGCCATTATTATTATAATGTTTATTATGTGCTGAAGTGTTCATCATGTCGTGTGATTAATTGTGGCGGCCGCAAATTCGTCCCATTTTATGCTGACGATTAATCGTTAATGCAGCCACGCATTCGCTAATTTCATGCGAACAAAAAAGGAGAAGGCGCAATTTGCAAAAAAGCATTCCGCATAGAGTGTACATTCAGTGGATAAAAGAAGCGAATTGTGTGCGTGTGCGTTTAGAACGCACGCTGAAACTTTTGCAGAAGAAAGAACAGGCGTTGCAAGAGTTGTAGTTAGAAGAAGAATTATCATATCCTTTTGCGAAAACTCTAAGAGCAGGCCGGGAGAGGGGGCCAAGACTCCACGGTGTCATATATATACGCACGTAGTAGTGGAGTGGAGTTGTAGGACGTTGTAGCCGCCGGCGCCATATTCGCGCACGCCGGTTAGGAGAATTGCAAAGTGCTTTTTTGCACACGCAGCGGTCGCAGTGTAAAAAGAGAGAAGAAGAAGAGGAGGAAAGAGGCAAAGAGCGCATGCTTATTCCGTTCAGCAGAAATAAAAAAAATCGCCAGAGTTCGTTGCACTCTTGGGTGTACTTCTGCTGCTATTGCCGTGTGTTCATTTTTGCAACGCTGAGCTTGCTGAGGCCGATCTTGGCAGCCCGCGGCAGCAGCGGCCACGACGACGAAGGCTTGAATAAGTGCAACACGAGCTCTGCCTGTGCGGACGACGACAAATACAGCAGCAGCAGCATTTGCAGCAGTTTGCACACACGCTACCCGCGCGATTGGCTCAGCGGACATCGGGTCTTCGTCTTGGTCCTCCAAGTGCACGCCCGTCGTCGTCCTCTTGAAGACGTCGTTGTCGGTTTGCGGTGCTGAGTGAGTCGTCCACGGATCGCCGCGGACTAAGCTGCCCCACGTGCTGAGCAGAGCAAAGCCATCCGTTACCACCGCCGCGGCGCCGAGCCCAGTCGTTACCAGCAGCAGCATCACCCACAACGAAAGAAGAAGAAGAAAAGGAGAAATAATTTTTGCAAAACTAGACAAAGTCTAGACACGGCATAAGCCGCCAAAAGTAAAAAGGGAGAAGAAGAAGAAGTATAACTAACGTGAAATAGACTTCGGCAAGCTGATGGCCACACATGCCTGTGTGACTGAGTGAGTGAGTGCGGCGTTACCAAGGAGATCGCGGCACCCATCTCACCGGCCCTTCGGAGAGGATCAAGCGCACTTTTTGTGCATCGCCAAGACTATGGTAAGTAAGACTCCTCCAGCTCATTCCTTTGCAAGTCGTTGCTGCACCCGCTCAGGCAGGAGTAGTTCCACTCGTGCTCTTTCCCTTTTTCTCCTTCCCGCCACTGGCTGAGGAGAGTCTCGACCAGTGTCGAGACAGAGTCCGAGTTGTAGACGGACGACTAGACCAACAACAACGTTTAGTAGCAACTCAAGTGTCTGATTTTTGCACTTCGTCAATAGCCAAAACATTCTTAACGAGATTCCTTTCGTTCTTAATCAACGCCATTACTGGTGTGTGAGCAACACGTTCGGTCTTCCAACGGCACGTTTTCGAAAGCAGCAACAACACTTACCGGCTTTCACTTTGCAAAGGGTTGTTGTGAGGCAGAGGTTAGAGGACCTTGACTGAGTCTGGAGGTTGTCTGTAACTAGCGTCAGTCGTCATGGCGTATGTCATGTCTTCTCCTTTCCAGTCGGGGCAACAGCAGCAAGCCCAGAGGATCAAAATGGAAGCGGGGAAGGACTACACAACAACGGCAAGCTCGGCTGGTACACCCACCTCAGCCCCGGCACCACCAGGTAGCCCTACAGAGCCACCACCACCGCCACAACAACAGCCTCCGCCGACATCCCCATCCCCACCGGTAAGCCAGGCCTCAGCTCAGCCACCACCCCCACTAATGGCACCACCGAGGGACAAGGGCACCTTCCGCCTACCATCCACCCCTCCACCCCCTCCACAAAGGAGGCCGGCATCCACCGGGGATATACAGCAGTCGTCACGCAGCAGAAGCCCACCATCGTCATCGTCATCTTCGTCTCCCCATGGGGAGGTTGAGCGTCGGACCTTTTCCTACCCCCCCAACAATGAGGAGGACGTGGAAGAGGAGCGCCGCCGAGTGCACCTTCATCAGCAGGCACCGCCAAGGGACCAACCTCCGCCACCACCGAGGGAGGTCGTCCTCTCGAGCCCGCCGCCAGCGCCCCGCTCGTCCAGCTCCACATCCGCAGCCAATGAGAGCTACTACGAGCGCGTGCACTTCTACCCGAACGCGCATCTCAACCGCAATGAGAGCAGCGGTCCGCGCGGCAGCAGCAGCGGGGAGCGGGAGCATCATCGCCACCATCAACCGCACCACCACCAGGGGGAGGCTTCATCGTACCACCACCAGCAGCAGCAACAACATCCACAGCAGCAGTCAGTTCATCATCATCTACCACCACAGCAGCAGCAGCAACACCATCAGTCGCATCATCGGGGGAGATCGTCGTCGTCGTCGACAGCAAGGTGAGCAGTCTGTGTGAATGGCGTGTTGAGCAAAAAGAACAATCGATTATCAATATGATTGACTAATAGTCAAATTTCCCGATGATCTGCTTGTTGTGTGTGTGCTCGTTTATAGTACAAGCAACATATTTGAAAGTTTCTTTCGTGTGAGTATTTTTACGATAGCTATTTTATGATACATTCAACCGTTTCGGCTCAATGAAATGGAGTGCATTCAAAATGTTTAGTTGGCATGTTTGACGGCCGCAGCTCGAAACAACTGAAACTGGACACTTGCTAAAAAGGTTATTTTTTGCATATACGCGTATTTTGTTAAATTTATACTCGAGGGTTTATACGACTTAAAAGCGAGTTTAATAATAGATGATGACGTATTCCGCGAACGAAGGGAGAGAGAGAGGATTGGTAGTATCTTGTTATCGATACATTACATCAAAGGTTGGTACAGCAGTTATAAAAACTAAGGATACACTACTTGAAGTAGAGGAGGTTTCTTCGTTCCATATTTGGTAGTTTTGTTTAATACGCTACATCCTCAGGTTTCCAAGAGAGTCATTCATCATTCCCGAACAAAGACAATATTTCTTCCTCTGTGAGCTGCTTTTGCCATATCGGGTGGCAATATCGGATTAATAGACTCTCTTTTTTGCAAAACTCAGACGCGTCTGCTTTTGCTGCTGCTGCCTTCCGCTTTCCGCCTCTGTTTTTGTTTTAGCAGTCGTCAATATCCACACAAGCCGATACAAATCTTGCAAAGTGTAAAATGAGACATAAAACGGTCTGAAAATGTGACACCCTGGAGTGTATAATTAACACTCTAAAACAACGTTCACTTTTTGAACTTGGCACTAGAAAGTTTTCAAAAGGGGAAACAATGTGCTTTCGTTTTTATCCCCGACTTTCAGACGTGTTGCTGAAAGCATTCTCAAAATCTGCTTCGTCACCTCGCTTCAATTTGCTGCAGTGGAAGAAGAAGAATGAAAGTTTGCTCGAAAATGGGGGGAAATGGGAAGAAAGGCTGAAAGGGATTATTTGCATAAAAGTCTGCATTTTTCTACTGCATTAGAACGACGTCTTAAGCCTTTAATGTCCCGTCCCATTCTGGTCAGCAACAGTAAAGCTCGTTAACCTTTCTTCTTGTCTGCTGTGCACTTTTTAAGTCGAGGTAAATATACACAAACGTTGAGAAATCTATGCACGTTGGCTGAAAATGAGGGCAAACATATACAATTTGATTTTTTGCAGAGCTGTTTTGTTTGTTCAGTCTAGAAAGATGGAAACGCAAATATACAACAAACTGCTTACTCTGTACATGTGTCTGCAGATTATATTTTTGCACATGTGTCGTTAAAGACTCAATTTTAAACTAGTATAGTTATAGGAGGATAATAAACATGAGGTAAACAAGTTATTAATGGCATTTTAGCTATTGGAATAACTGTTTATAACTTGACCACGGTTGCAGACTGACAAACCTGCGGTTAAGTTGGAGATATCTCATTTCGCCGAGAGCAACAATCTGGTGAAAACTCCTTTTTATGGTGAGGTAGTGCAGAAATACGTTTTCCTTCTTATTTTTGCACAAACTGATGAGAGGCTGAATAATGGCATAGACATGCAATGCAAAAACAGTTTATTGCAAAAGAAGCAAATAATGGCCTATCCAGTTTCTCCTCCTCCTCCCTTTTTTCAATTTATTTCCCCCTCCTTGCGTTTCCCTTTGAGATATGCACCATGCGTGAGAGAGGGGATTGATATACCTTGCAAACAGAGATATACACACACTGAACGTCCTCCTTCTAAAAAGTTGCTGAATTAAGCCCCTACGACCGATCTTTCTTTCTTTCCTTCTTTTCCTTTCGGCTGCATTCATACAGCGCTTTTCTCCTTTGCCATTTTCAAAAGAAGAAGAAGGAGGAGGAGGAGGAGTAAGTAGAAAAGTGCATCCTTCCCACTGGGCTGCCTGAAGCCTGCCCCAACAGCCCGCGATGTATGTGCAACAGCTAAAAGAAGGCCAAGGCGATCAAGCGGCGCAGCTTTCGCTTTAAAACTTTATATACGTAGGCCTGCTGCTGCTGTCTGTGGGTCTGTCCGTTTGTCTCATCTGTGTGTGCAAAAAGTGTCTGTCCGACCCCGGTCTAGATGTCTGGTTTGGGTTCAAATTTTGCACAGCTTGGCCTTCGCTAGCTGGAGGAGTTTTGTGCAAAACTAATATATATGCTGCTATGGCTACCGGTGTGTGCAAAAAATGATAGAATTTATATATACAGCTCTTGCAAATGGCACACGATCGTAAACTTTCTGCATCATGACTGATATTGCGATTGTTCTTCTTGTGAATAGACACAAACGTGGAGGGAGGAGAAGGTGATTCGAGTTTGCATACGTGCAAAAACTTCTTGCTCCAACAGGATAATTTATAATGAATGTGCTTTGCAGTCATAATGATAAGAAAAAAGATGCAAAACTTTTTATGATACCGTCTGAAAAAATTATTATGTTTTTGCTATGATGATTCATGCTTAAGCTTTAGTGTGTAATTTTCTGCCATAACAGTAATGACATCAAAAGCGTGTAAGCGTATTTTTAAAGGGTACTAAACGTATATTTAATATGTTAAAGATGGTCTACAAGGCCTACCCACGCACACTGTAAGGTACACGAGTAAGCTTTTAATGGAATTTCCTGTCCATTAGACAGATTACTACAACCCGTTTAAAAAAAGAAAAGCTAGTTTTACGACCCTGGAATTAGACTATATATGAAATTGGTCATAAACGGACATCTTGCCGAGTCATGTAGTATATCATTGAGCAGCTAGCCCCGTCTAGCCCATGCACAGTCAGAGTCGCCTTAAAGAGAAGATCGCCAAATCGATCGCCCGTGTGTTTTTTTGCATTTTGGCTCCTTTGTTCGCCGTCCTCCTGCTGCTGCCTTGGCTATCTATCGCATTGTGCTGCAGCCAGGCTAAAAAATCGCAAGCTGGGCCATTGACAGCAGAGATTGAACTTTTTCTCCATCCCAAATGGGCAGCAGAGAGTGTAAGTGCAGGAAAGGCAATGCTGGTTCAATGCTCTCGGAGCTGATTTATAGATGGGCGGACCTGAAAGTATACAAAATTGCACACAATTTGGCAGCCATGTCTTCTCTACTGGTGTTGCTTTGTTGTCCATCATCATGCAGTATATACGGGAGGTCTGCAGCAGTTAAGGGAGTGGCCCGCATGGCTCAGCTGGCAGCGTGGGGCGGTTTTGCAAATGTGTTGCACGTCGGCGTGCCCGTGTGATTGGGATGTCTGTCCGTCATGGCGGTTGAACACGGGTTCGTCTGCTGTGGTGTCTAAAATTCTAAATTCCAGTCCAGTCTTGTTTCTTCTTCTACACATTTTAATGCACGATTGAAAGAAGAAGAAGAAGAAGGAAAAAAGGGGTTTGCACAGAAATTGGCAATTGGCCGCGGTCGTATAAAAGAAGAAGACTTTTCCAGCCGAGTTTAATGGCCCCATAAAATGATTGTGCAGAATTTCACCGTCCTTAAAAATGCACAGTTGTTGAACTTCTTCTTCGTTCTATAATTTTTATAATGCCACGAGGGATCCCTAATCTAATAAATCTTGTTTCATCGTCCAACTGATTCCTGGGTTCACTGAAATGACATCTAGAAATGTGCATTTCTCCCTTTTTTGTAAACCTACCTTAGGAAATAACACAAACTCTCTCTTCAATTATTTTTGCATCGTGAGACAGAGGTGGACTCTGAAAGGGCTGCCATTTGGTCAATGCAATGCCAAGATATGTGCAAATGTGTGTATTACTGGCTGTTTTACGTTAGACATCGTGGCATCCCTAAAAGGAGGACATAAATAATTTTCCTTGGCCTGCCTCAATTAACCATATCTTCTCCTGCGTTTTCACCACTTCCTCTCTTATTATTTTTTATTCGGACTAATTACGGAAAAGTTTCCTTCTAAAAATATAATAACTGTTGTTTGCAAGCTCTAGAAAAGTCGTTTAGTAATTAGCGGGTGGGTTGCAAAAAAGTCAGGAAGGGGAAATGTTATGCATTTAATTCGCTCCATACCCCATCATTAGTTTAAATTAGCATTTACACTATATGTTTGTCGTTATTAATATTAGAATCAACAGTTGACTTGAGAAAATAATCCTTGGACAACATGTGGTCTGCAGCACTTGGAAATATATCGACTGAGATACGAAATTGAGATAATGATGGCATAAAGTGGCGAATTCCAGTCACGAACTCTGCTCGTATGTTGATGTATGGAAATGATTGTTTTTGCCTATTAATGATCCGTTTTAGACACAATTCTGTTGTCCTACTTAGGACGAAATTTGTTGAATATCAAAATAGCACGAGGAAAATGTATTTGCAAAATATAGGAAGTGCAAAAATGTTCGTAACGCATGCGCGTAAAAGGCCGCGTTTTTGCTTTTGCCTTTCTCTTTCTAGACTGCAAAGGCCTTCTTTCTCTCTTCCAGAATTGGGCGTGCAGACGCCAGTGACGAAAAAAGGGTTATTGACCTCTCATAAAAGCGCGAAAACACGGGAGTAAATATGATATAACATTCAACGGCTTCATTGTTGTTGCTAAAGGTTTCAAGCAGCAGCAAAATGCCATCCGGTATTCAGAGAATAGAGAAATTGAACGAGTCATTTTCATCGAATTCAGTTGCCAATTTCTGCATTTTATGGTCTCTAAGAATACAGCTAGGGCGGACGATTGGTCTTTTATAACACTTCTCTGAGCATATAAAACGACTTAGTTTATTTCCTGTTCTTGTGAATGGCTCAAATGGCAACCCTAAAGTGGTTTATTGCTCATCGGTTTCATGTCTAGAGAAAAAAGAATTCCGTCGTAAAAAGCGCAGATTTCAGACAAGGCTGGTTTTGTATGCGAATTGAGCCCCTATTTTCTGCTTATTTTTGCACAAATATGGCGTGCACAAAAAGGGAAGAAAAATAATAATGTACCAAAATTACTCCCAGACCTATTCTTTTTTTCGAGAGAGAGTATTCTAGGCCAATCTTACACAAGCTTGAAGGGAAAATAATGCTTAAAAATAAAAAGCCCTCCAAGCCTCGCAATGTTATTGGACGCAGGATCGTAAAAACGGCTGCTATATTTTAGCGAAATTTTGCAGCCGAATTCTTCAACTAGAGAAAAGAAAAATTATGGCATCACTCTCATTGTGTGTAAAATAAATTGCCTCAAAACCACAATACGCTGTATTAAATCATAAAAGTGCCATCTATAAAGCTCTTTACAGCTCTGCATATGTTAAATATGATTTAATGGTCGAAATATGCAAACCCTTTTCACACTCAATGCAGTACAAATCCTATCTTCCATATACAACCAATAAAATGTTCTCCCCTCACTCACTGTATGTGCAAAAAGAAGGTAGAAAACTCTCTGTTGTCAAGTGTGGGCCTGTAGCAACGTACCATGGACAAGATTGCTTCTCCTAGCCTGCAGCTAGCACACTACTCGAGTGTGTGTGCGAGAGAGAGACTCTTATATATACAGATATAGAACATGTTGATGCAGGTTTTTGCACTAAAATCCCTTCTCGCTGCTGTGCTTGTTGTGTGCACTTTACCCGCATGTACAGATTGAGTTCATGAAAGACGACAGCAGATTTGAAGTTGCTATTATCATGCGAACGGGTTTAACGAACGCCTTGTGTGCATTTATTCTCCTCCTTCTGCGTGGTTAGGCCGCTCCCAGACAGGCATTAGTGCAAGAAATATTTCCGGAAATATTTCCCTTCTCAGCCAGGCAAGCTGGGC
>LR139833.1:0-23479 GCA_900659605.1 Tisbe holothuriae
GTTCATTCACTAGACCGCCGTGATTGCAATTTTTCATCATCATGCCACTGGGGGGATTCAAACCTGCGACCTTCTGGGCCACAGGGTCCGAGCGACTTGCGATCATGGCTACCACGTCCCCCTTATAATCGGTACTATATCTGGATAAGACTAAACTAATACTCTGTGCATTTTGACAGTTGTAATAACCCGGATTAAAAAGAAAACTACCTCAACAAAAGTTAATAAAAGGACTCCGAACCCACGCAAGTAATTTTTTGAACCCGAGGAAAAAGGGATAAAACCATAGACGGTCTATGGATAACTCTCTTTTTATTAAGCAAGAGTAGCATTCCCAGAGTAATGCAGAGCTGTGAACATTCCGAACCAAGGATCCGAACGAACTCAACTAAAAAGCGGCGGTAAATCGACATCTTGTTCTCGGAAGAATATCGTAACAAAGCATTCGACTTATATTACTTCCTATCTTCGTAATTTTCTTGTATTTCTCTTTATTCAATTTTTATTCTTAATATGATCTAATGTTGTTTATTCAATTTTTACCCTTCATGTGATCTAATGTTTAATAAAATAATCTTAATATCTTCAATGAGATCTCTCTAATTGGCCCTTGGGTCCATGACTCTTCCTTGGAAGAGAACCATCTTGGACTTCCTGTCCCTGATGGCGAAGAGGAACGGCCGGTTGCAGTAGAACTTCAGTGGCTCGGGCTCAGGCTCACCGGGGGGAGCGGACCCTTCCCCGAAGTCCACAGCCGTGGCGGCAGCTGCCACCGAGCCCTTCTCGTCCACCTTGCAGAACGCCTTCTGGAGGACCTTGGACACGACCAGCGGCTCTTTCTTGGAGATCCCGGCGAAGTTGGCAGCATCACCAAACATGTCCCGCATGCCCAGGGCACAGAGGGATGACTTGAGATCATGGGTGGACTCCAGACGGAACTTGGGCAGGTACAGCTCAACCTCGTGGCTCTCCTTGAACTCTGCCTCAACCAGGTTGAACTTGTCTAGGTTCTCCTCCATGATTTGGAATCCCTCCGGCTCGGAGGATAGAAAGAGCAGCAGGCTGAACTGTCCACCTTTGTAGGGCAGCTCCAGGATAGAGGCGCCCAGCTCGTGCGAGTGCTGGATGTCAAAGTAACTGGTCTGCCACATCATGGGCACCTTGACCTTCTCTCCAGACAGCAGGGTGAAGTCCTTCTCGGAGGTGCTCCCAGCCTCAAACTGGTGCGTCCAGGTGCCGTTGAAGTAGATGGCGTTGACGAGGACAATCCTGGTGTCCTCAGTGATGGAGCCATCCGGGAGTAGGTTCATGATCTTCTTCCTGGTGATCTCCTCAACGAACTTGTTGATCTTGGCCCTGGCACCCTCACTGTCCTTGACGTCGATGCCTTCTGCCTTGGCATGGAAGTACTTCCGGGTGGTCTCCAGGTAGTCCTCGAGGATGGGAGCCTTCATCTGGACGTACAATTTGTTGGCAGTATCCACATCTTCATTCGACTCGAGCGCCTCCAGGAGCTGGGAGAAGCCCTCCAGAATGGCCTTGTCCTCCAAGTCCAGGTCCAGGATGGTGTGGATCTGGTCCCTGGTCGTCCCGCGGGCGCCTGCCTTCACCATGGCGAGGGCGATGCTCACGGAGAAGGGTGACATGATGAGGTTGCGCCCTCCGAGGCTCTTGATCAGCTCTGTGTAGAGCTTCTGTCCCAGGGACATGCTGGCAGTGGCGAGTGCGCCGACTGCCTCCTGGTGGTTGGAGGTGGAAGAAGACATGATGATTCTTCAGGGAGCCGCGATGTACGTGATATTCTTGGATTTGTCCTCCGAAAGCCTCCGAGCTTTTCTTCTTTCGATGACCTTCGAACGTCCGACTCTTTCCGCGGTTGAATTGGTCAATTGGAACTGAGCAGTGAGCAGCTAGCTGACTCACAGAGTCAGGCGGAAAACTGAGTCTCAGTTTCGTCGCCAGGGACGACAAAATCAAAATCGGAGTGCCAAACATTAATTTTAAAAGCATTTATAAAGTCTTTAAATGGTAAACATTCCTAAAGGAAAAACTTGAAATGAATTTATGATTTTTTAAAGTTTCATTTCTGACAGTATATGCACCACCAAATAGCGAAAATTAAGTATATCCCATTTTATATAAACGTCAGCCGTAAATATTCGCCGTCCCTGTTTCTTCTTCTCAGACTCAGTTGAGTCAGTTCTCTGCGGCGGAGCATTTCACGACAGAATATCGACTGTAGAACAAGGCAGAAATTCATAGGCGCCATTTTGAACGGGCAATGCCATCTCGTGCCTGCTCCATGAACCCATCCCATGAAAATGCCGACGACAAGAGAGAGATGACGGCGCCGTCGTCCCATGAAAATGCCGACGAGGACGACAAGAGAGAGATGACGGCGCACCAACACGGCGCGTCGGTTGTTCAAACCTCTGAGGAGGATTTCTGAATTCAGCTTACACTGCCTTGCAGCATTAAGTAAATAATATATTGCAAGCAAATATGGCTCAGAAATCCATCTCAGAGGAAAGAAACTCAGGAAGTTCTTTTGTCACTGAGCTCAGCCGGGCATGCTCTTTTTAAAGAGTGCTCGGCGCCGTCATCTTTGTCGTCGGCATTTTCATGGGATGGGTTCCCAGTTGGCCCGTTAGATGTCTCCACGGCCCAAAAGGGAGTTAAAATGGCGGCTATGAGCTTCTCGCCTTCGGCTTCTCTCGAGAGAGAGAGAGAGAGAGAGAGAGAAAGAAAGAAAGATTCTTCGAAAGCAGAATCTGTCGAGTCTGCAACATCTCAAAAATATATTTACCCAGAAAATGATCGAAGTCCGTCTTTGTTAATATTGTAATGATTACGTGGTTACAACTTTAATAAATTACTGCCATTACTAGATAAATATTTTGGGATAAGTATACTTCTCCAGTTAACTTTGTTGCTGGGTATCGTCAGAGTATCGATTACATTTTGGAACAAAGTAGTTTGTACTTTTTATATAATTTGTAACTTACTTACTTGCCTACTCATAATATATACTAGTGACCTAGTTTATGCCTCTTGTACTTTTCGTGCTTAGTGCTGATGCAGCTAATGTTGTTGTTGGTACACCATCAATGTTTATTCAGGGTGATTTGAGGCTTTTGAGTGGATCAAACGTGCAAATCTGCCTGCCATTGGCAGGAAGAGCGGCATAACCTATCAAAACTATTGCATTGAAGTTTTAAACATGTTCATTGTCAGGATTATTCAAATCCGATTAATCCAAATGTTATATTTTGCACCTTCATGGTGTATGATAATGCTCTATTTTAACAACTTAGTAACAACTTTACCCGACCAAATATTTCGACAAAGAAATCTGACCTATTATTCAAACTATTTATTTATCCCGACCCTCTGGTAAGCAATTGCATTATACAGTATATTATGTGAGTGGTATTACCTAAATATAAAACTTTATCGTCCCATTTATTGTTGGGTAAGGAGAGTACATAAACCTTGGTAGCAAACTGATGATCGCGCACACCCACATATCTCATTACCATATATTCATGAAAGGAGAAAGAGGGGGGGATAAAAAATGAGAAAAGCCATTTATTCGTCATCCGGCAAAATTGTCAACCTACATCAGGTGATAAAATGGGTTATCAAAGAGGGCTAAATTACACTTTGATTAACTATAAAGTAATAAAGTTAGCTTTTTGATAGTATAAACTACATTAAATAAATTGCCAAAAGGAAGCTTTCTATATATAGTTATGGCTGATTCCCCCTCAGGATGAATGTATCTATTCACTTTACCCTTGGGGCCTTGCAAAGCTCTCTGTACTCTACGTTCAGCCTCATTTAGCCTTGATTAAAGATGATTTCTATCAAAGGAAGCACTTAATTGTGTCCATGTATATGCATTTATGCATTATTTATTGTCTTCAGAGCCTATTATGTTACAATATCGGACCCACTTTCTCATGCATTCAATACATTGTTCTCAGCTAAAGAAACTTTTCCAAGAAGAACAAAAAATGAACTAGAAATAACCTCAAAATGATATGCAGCTGAATACATAATTAATTTTCAGCAACAGTCTGAGAAAGGAGATTGGAAAGCAGGGTTCTCAAAAATGCGTTTTAACAGTGAAATCAAACGGCATGTTGGTTAAAATGACCGTTAATAACCAAAACATGTATTTCTACCAAATATATGTTTATGTCTACTTTACTATTTTTAGATCAAAATGGCAACCCTGAATCTGGCTCTTCCAAGCAGCAAAAAGACATTGATTTAGATGGTAGAAATCATAATGTAATTCCATGGAAGAATATTATTTCCACTTGACTCGTATTCAATGCTGTTGTACCAGAAATAACATCCACTGAAGATGACAAGACGGGTGATGATGTGACCAACTAAACATCTTATAACATGTTACCCAGCCAAACTTTTATCTTTTCAGGGCAATGATTAAGGCACTAAGAAAGCTACGAAAGCAGTGGATAAAAGGCCTCCTAACACACTCATACTTGCTCTCCTTTGTACTATAAAACGGTAGTAATTCCATGAAGCAAATACATCCTCATAATTAATGGTCAGAACCAACCTACGCTCTCCCAAAAAGCGTTTGTTGTCTCCACTCTGAAATCCCTTAATTCAACATCATTAACTACTCTTCAGACTTCATCCTTCCTTCCTTCCTTCTTTCCCCAGCGTGGGCTATAAATGGACAAACAATTAACAGATGCCATTGGACCATAGACAGTAGTAGAAACAACTAGACCTGCGTGTGGCCCGTACCGTCCTGCCTACACAGCCTGGAGGCAGCTGAAGCTTTGTACTGCTGCTGAATTTCGACTCATTATTGGCAAAGATTGATTTGGGCAGCTTGGGCTGGCTGGAGGAAAAAGTTATTAAATGTTATTACAGCAGTTTGAGAAGACTTAGGCAAAAATCTCTTTAAACAGTGTGTGCCGAATGTATTTGTAATACTAATTATGAATTCTAATTAGAAAAATCCCATCATTACACAGAGAAATTGTGGATTATATTTTCGTATTTGCACTCACACACGCTGCATCTGCAAGTGGGTGCGTGCAAAAGTCAGTTTACATGCAAGTGTGGAGCATACATGAACACCCTTGCTTACAAAATTAAGCATAGACCGTTTTTTCCACCAAGTTTATTGTATCCTGTTACATGTATGGACCAGTTGCCATGGGAGAAAAAACTGAGCTCAATGCATACATGTGCACAAGAGAAAAGGATTAGAATATTTTAAAGCTATTACTGTACCTGCTGTAATCATGTATGCTACGAACAAAAGAAAAGAATAACTGAGTCTGAGTTTTTGCAACTGCTGCCTGCCAAGCCTTTGACTCAGCCACTCAGGTCTTGCCATTCTGGAACGGGCTCCCCTGGAACCGCGCATGCGCACTTGTCTCTGCCCCGAATGCGCAGATTACACGAAACTTCAAGTCACCTGTCGACATAGAGGTCTAGTTGTTATTACTAAGTCTATGTGGCTACCGTTCAATCATTTCAACATTTTAGTGCAAAGAAAGCCTTTATATGAATAGCAAATTGATAACATCCTTTTTAGGGTTTTCTTCTGCTCCTCTTTGTGATGTTGGTGGTTCCCCTGGCTGAATTCCCCTCTTCCGCGCTCTTGTTGTTCTTCTCAAGCTCAGCTTCTTACTCGGCTTTCCCGCAAAACAGAAAATAGAATTCGTCGGCTGAGTCTTCAGGCAAATCTCCGTTTTCGTGGCTTCGTGTCTGCACGTGGAAAGAAAGGAAAGAAACCGGAATTGCTCAAACGGCAGACCTCATTAGTGCCTCATTAACTCCTTCATTAAGCGTGTGCGGCCAGGATCGGATTCAAGTGAGTACTTTGTGATGCAATAGAGGGCAACAGCGGGGATTGCACCAGCCCGAAGAGCCTCTCAAATATTACATCAGAAATCAGGGAGTGAAAGGGACGTTAAAAAGCACCCTCTCCAACGGATTTACACCTCATTCAGGCTGCAGATCGGACAAGAAAAGTGACGTCTAATATCTGAACCCGTTGCTGGTGATCCTCGCCCGGTGCATGTAGCGCTAGTTCAAGATTTCCTTCACAAGTAATCGCTTAACCGGCATTTCCACGACTCCGGTACAAAATGCAGTTGCAGCAATGAGCCTCTCTCTATCATGCGCAAATAGCTTAATATAATATTATTGTCTTTTGTAGTTGATGATGTCTTCTACTGGCGGTGATTCGGCTCCTCTTTCCAAGAGCGAGCAGAAGCGTCGCGCCAAGGCCGCCGCCAAGGCCGCCGAGAAGGAGGAGAAGGAGAAGCTGAGGGCGGAGCAGGAAAAGGACAAGCCAAAGGCGGCAAAGAAGGTCGATGAGGAGGAAATTAGGTGAGAGGAACAGACATTTTAACAAAAGGACCTACTAGAAAGTATTTAATGTTAGCTCTATAGTCTTCCACGTAGCTTTTACCTTACCTATCAAACTGTAGCGTTATTTAAATACATTCATCATTTGTTCAAGCTAACAATTGCTTGTATATATTCACTACTGTCTTATGCAAGAATATTCATTAATCTTTCTCTTTCCTTCCAGCCCCAATGAATACTTCAAGCTCCGCTCGACCGCCATCGAGGAGCTCAAGTCTGACCCCAAGACTCACCCGTACCCGCACAAGTTCCACGTGTCCACCTCGCTCACCGACTTCATCTCGGCGTACGCGGACACGCCCGAGGGCACGACCAAGGAGGACACCGAGGTCACGGTGGCGGGCAGGATTCATGCCATCAGGGAGTCCGGGGCCAAGCTCATCTTTTATGATTTGAGGGGAGAGGGGGTGAAGCTGCAGGTCAGTTTGATTAATGTGATGACAAGTTATTAGTTAACTCCGGGATTACAGTGCATAATGTGCATTTCAAGCATCTGGCCATAGTTTTGTTACATTCAAGATTATAAGCATTTCTCTCCAGGTTGTATTCAGTGATCTGTTTCTGTTTAAAGACATACTACAGGCCTAGTTTTTAAGCAAAAATCAAATTACACTACTGTTTACTTCGTTCATTTCATCTTATAAATAACCTTTTATATCTTATTTCAGGTGATGGCCAACGCCAAGGCGTACACGAGCGAAGAGGCTTTCGCCGCCATCGTCGCCAAGATCCGCCGCGGCGACATCATCGGGATCCGCGGCAACCCCGGAAAGACGAAGAAGGGCGAGCTGAGCATCGTGCCCAAGAGCATTGAGCTGCTGTCGCCGTGTCTGCACATGCTTCCGCATCTGCATTATGGAATCAAGGATAAGGAGACCAGATTCAGGCAGAGGTGAGGAGAATAAGAGTCTGCTCTGTAAGTTCTCACTGAACCAGAGCATTCTAAACTCATTGTATAGTCATTTAATAAGAACAATTGTCCGTTCAGAATCCTAAATCCATATTTTTCTTTTAGATACCTCGACCTGATCATCAACTCTGACGTCCGCAAGAAGTTTGCGGTCCGCGCGCACATCATCTCCTACATCCGCCGCTTCTTCGACTCGCTCGGATTCCTCGAGGTCGAGACGCCCATGATGAACATGATCCCGGGAGGGGCGACCGCCAAGCCCTTTATTACGCATCACAACGACTTGGTAAGGCTTTAACAAGTGCTTTCATAAACTGTTATTCAAACAACAATATCTTCCAGGACATGAACCTGTTCATGCGCGTCGCCCCCGAGCTGTACCTCAAGATGCTGACCGTGGGCGGGCTGGACCGCGTCTACGAGATGGGCCGCCAGTTCCGCAACGAGGGCATCGACATGACGCACAACCCCGAGTTCACCACGTGCGAGTTCTACATGGCGTACGCGGACTACAACGATCTCATTGAGATCACGGAGAAGCTAGTGTCGGGGATGGTCAAGAGCATCTTTGGAAAGTACCAGGTAGGGAAGCGTTTAAAAAGGATTTTTGTATTGATGATGGACAAGGAAACGTAAAGTATTCATTACTTAGTTAATTTACAATGCAATGGCCCAGGTACTTGGGACTGTTTCAACAATGCTCCATTAATAGGAGTGTAGATTCCTTTACTTTGATTAAACTTAAGCAGCTCTTATAACCTGGAGCAGACGGAAACTCTTTCAGACTAAAAAAAATATCTCATAATTAACGTATTTCTCTCAGGTGTCATACCACCCTGAAGGCCCCGACGGCCCTGAGTGGACCGTGGACTTCACCCCTCCGTTCAAGCGCCTGCGCATGTTCCCCGACCTGGAGAAGGCTCTGGGCGAGAAGCTGCCCAAGCCCACCGAGCTGAACACAGAGGCCGCCAGGCAGAGGCTCGACGACCTCTGTAAGAAGAACAACGTGGACTGTGCGACGCCGCGGACGGCGGCAAGGCTGTTGGACAAACTCGTCGGTGAGTAGAGGACTTAATTTACAATTCACGCTTACAATAAAGTGTCATCTTTCAGGCGAGTACCTCGAAGAGACGTGCATCAACCCCACCTTCATCACCGAGCACCCGCAGGTCATGTCCCCGCTCGCCAAGTGGCACCGCTCCGAGCCCGGCCTCACCGAGCGCTTCGAGCTCTTCACCTGCAAGAAGGAGATCGCGAACGCGTACACCGAGCTCAACGACCCCATGGTGCAGCGGTCGCGGTTCGAGCAGCAGGCCAAGGACAAGGCGCAGGGCGATGACGAGGCAATGTTCCTCGATGAGAACTTCT
Organism: Tisbe holothuriae; assembly: GCA_900659605.1. Lineage (NCBI taxonomy): Eukaryota > Metazoa > Arthropoda > Copepoda > Harpacticoida > Tisbidae > Tisbe > Tisbe holothuriae. The sequence goes on from LR139833.1 coordinate 8,705, forward strand.
GCACGGCGTTGGAGTACGGGTTGCCGCCGACGGGAGGGTGGGGCATGGGGATTGATCGGTTGGCGATGTTCCTCACGGATTCCAACAATATTAAGGAGGTGAGAGGATCAGTTAACAGAACCATGACCTTGTATTCATTTGACTCTATATTCCATTTCAGGTTCTGCTCTTCCCTGCCATGAAGCCCGACGATAACAAGCCCAAGGATGACGGTGGAGAGGCTGCCGCATCAGAAAAGAAGGATTAGAATAGGGATTTTAATGACATAATAATACTGGGAAAAAGCTCTCAAAAGGTTTTGAATTATGGAACGGTGATGTAAGGACAGTTATTTCATAGCGAATACCTTATTCTATACGTCGTTTGAGTGGGCTCCAAATATACTATTTAAACAGTTATTTTTTGCTAGCTTAAATAATCGTGATTATTTCTTCAATATCAAAATATTATCCTGGCTTTCCTTGCTCCGAATGGGCATCGTTACTGTAGCATAATTTTATTAATAATTAGTAATTTAGTATGGTATTACAATATTCTTTAGACATGCATAGCCGCCTCTACCAGAAATAGTGGAATTAGTCTAGTACCTACTTTTGCTCCCCGAAAATCCTACTTGTAGTGCACTGCAAATTACGAAGGTTTTTTCTTCTTTGCAAACATTGATATCATTTATCGAGGCCTAAGAATATCATCATATAATCATAATTCATATATTAAATGTTGTCTGGGGGTATTCTCTTAGATAATATGTTTAGGGTTTTCTGTAATGATCACAGACTTGTAATCCAGGGTTACAAGTCTGTGGTAATGATCCTGTAATATTTGCTCCCCCTTCTTAGGCGAAGATTAGCAATAGACTTACAAATACCTCTTTTAACACATCCGTGCGCAATCTGTTGCGCTTACTAGTCATAGATATATAAGTGGATTGATATTTACGTCTATGGCTGCCGAGGCCGGCGATTAAGGTAGATTGGTAGAGATCGGTCATGAGGCCGAGTCGGGAGTATACAAGAACTAACTTGGAGATTAAACTTGGATTGTGAAAGGTTTTTGGAATTATTTAAAATAGACAAAAGCATCTGAAAACCACTATAACTTATTAACATAAATATTTGAATGCATTTCATAGTATTTTGTAGTTATTTTTATGAGGGACTTTGCTCCCGCCATATCAGCGTGACACTTCTATTTGGGCATCAGGCTCGCCATATATATTTGGTCGTAATCTCAAGCGAATCTATACTTCAATATGTCCTTTTTATACAGTTTAAGTTCCATATTTTACTCATCAATATCTACTATTGTCATATAAATAGTCTAATGCTACAATAAAACATTAATTATAGCCAATTTTGACCATGTTGGCAGTCGTTTGGCTCCATGAACTGTTGTTCCTCCGTCATCCCTTCCGCCTCTCGTATAAAAGGGGGTTGAAAGCGCGTCGTTGTAACGGCGACGGCGCCAGTCCGAAGCCAAGCTCACAACAGGAAAGGTCGCCATCTTGGAAATCCTCCAAAGAGCTCCAAAAGTGACCGAGACCAAAACAAGAGCTCCAACAGGCGACTGGATCGTCCTCAACGGCCTCAAGGCCGCACTCTGGACAAGGTTAGAACAGCCTTCACATGAACTATGATCTTAATTGCAGTGAATGAGAGGCTGTAACGTGGTGCAATCTATCGATTACTAGAGTGGCCTTTATAAGGAGAGCTTCCAAAGACCCCTTTGGCCAGTCAAGAAGACGAAGGCTAATGAAGCACACTGACATTTAAAGCCTGTATTAAAGACTCAAAGCTCATATTCGAAGGTGAATTTGGTCGTTTCCCTTCTCTTGTCCTTGGTGACGTCATTGGGGCCAAAGGGATCTCCTCCAAAAAGCGTCCATTGGGCGTCAAAAAGCCGGTAAAAAGGCCGACGGAAGGCTGTTAATAGTAAAACAGGCCAATGAAGATATCGTTAACGCATTAAAATGGGTTTAAAACGGGGTATTCGTATATCTGCGTTATAAATGAAGGTCATCTTGGATATCGGTCTTGGTACCGGTTTATTGGTACACTCTTTATGGTAAAGACCGGCATTTTAAAAGGGTTTTAACCTTCATGCATGCAGAGTTGGGAGTTATATTGATGTTAAGTCTGTATTGCACAATTAGAGATTAGGGTAGTTAAAACGTTTCATTGAAGGCTTGTATTCCAAAGCTCTCCTACCACATTGGTTCTTTCCAGGTCCACTCTTTTCGCCTCTAGCCCGTCTTCACCCCACTGTGCACCATGTCCGCCATCAACACGGGCGACTCCAAAGCGCCCGTCAAGACGGTCAAACGCATTCAGTTCGGAATCCTCTCACCGGAGGAGATGAGAAGAATGTCCGTCACCGAGGGCGGCATCAGGTTCCCAGAGGTCATGGAGGGCGGAAGGCCCAAGCTGGGAGGGCTCATGGACCCCAGGCAGGGCGTCGTGGACAGGGCATCGCGATGCCAGACCTGCGCCGGCAACATGACCGAGTGCCCGGGCCACTTCGGCCACCTGGAGCTGGCCAAGCCAGTCTTCCACCCCGGCTTCCTCGTCAAGACCATCAAGATCCTCCGCTGCGTGTGCTTCTACTGCAGCAAGATGCTCGTGAGCCCGACCAACCCCAAGATCAAGGAGATCATCATGAAGAGCAAGGGGCAGCCGAGGAAGCGAATGGCTCATGTGTACGACCTGTGCAAGGGCAAGAACATTTGCGAGGGCGGCGACGAGATGGACATCACGCCTGAGGGGCAGCAGTCCATCCCCACGGCGGATAAGAAGGGTCACGGCGGTTGCGGCCGATACCAGCCCAATATCAAGCGCCTGGGGCTCGACCTCACTGCCGAGTGGAAGCACAAGAATGAAGACTCCCAGGAGAAGAAGATCAACCTGACTGCGGAGCGGGTGTACGAGGTGTTCAAGCACATCTCCGATGAGGAGTGCTACATCATGGGCATGGACCCCAAGTTTGCACGGCCCGATTGGATGATCTGCACGGTGTTGCCCGTGCCTCCGCTCGCGGTCCGCCCCGCTGTCGTCATGTTCGGCTCGGCCCGGAATCAGGACGATCTGACGCACAAGCTGAGCGATATCATCAAGGCGAACAATGAGCTCATCAGGAATGAGTCTTCGGGTGCGGCTGCCCACATCATATCAGAGAACGTCAAAATGCTGCAGTTCCACGTGGCCACCCTGACGGACAACGACATGCCAGGGCTGCCAAAGGCCATGCAGAAGTCGGGCCGGCCGCTTAAGGCGCTCAAGGCGCGGCTGAAGGGTAAGGAGGGCAGGATCCGTGGTAACCTCATGGGAAAGCGTGTCGACTTCTCCGCGCGTACCGTCATCACCCCGGACCCGAACCTGCGCATTGACCAGGTCGGAGTGCCCAGATCCATTGCTCAAAACCTCACCTTCCCGGAGATTGTCACCCCGTTCAACATTGACAAGATGCAGGACCTGGTCCGGAGGGGCAACTCCCAGTACCCGGGTGCCAAGTACATCATCCGGGACACTGGTGAGCGCATCGACTTGCGCTTCCACCCGAAGGCGTCCGACCTCCACTTGCAGTGTGGCTACAAGGTGGAGCGCCACATCCAGGACGGCGATCTGGTCGTGTTCAACCGGCAGCCGTCCCTGCATAAAATGTCCATGATGGGGCACAAGGTCAAGGTCCTGCCCTGGTCCACGTTCCGGATGAACCTGTCCGACACATCGCCTTACAACGCGGATTTCGACGGCGACGAGATGAACCTGCACGTGCCGCAGTCGATGGAGACCCGCGCGGAGGTCCTCAACATTCACCTGACGCCGCGGCAGATCATCACCCCGCAGGCGAACAAGCCGTGCATGGGTATCGTGCAGGACACGCTGACCGCCGTGCGGAAGATGACCAAGCGGGACGTGTTCCTGGACAAGGAGCAGATGATGAACCTCGTCATGTTCCTGCCAACGTGGGACGGCAAACTGCCGATCCCGGCGATCCTGAAGCCGAAACCACTGTGGACGGGCAAGCAGATGATCACTTTGATCATTCCCGGCAGTGTCAACTGTGAACGGCTCCATGTAACTCATCCTGACGACGAGAACAACGGTCCGTACCACTGGATCTCGCCTGGAGACACCCGCGTGCTCATCGAGAACGGCGAGCTCATCATGGGCATCCTCTGCAAGAAGTCGCTCGGCGCCGCCGCCGGGTCGCTCCTCCACGTGTCCCAGCTCGAGAACGGCCACGAGATGAACGGCCGGTTCTACGGCAACATTCAGACCGTGGTCAACTACTGGCTGCTGATTGAGGGCCATAGCATCGGTATTGGCGATACGATTGCCGATCCGGAGACGTATGCGACCATCATCTCCACGATTAAGAAGGCCAAGGATGAGGTGATTGAGGTGATCCACAAGGCGCATAGTGATGAGTTGGAGGCCACGCCCGGAAACACGCTCAGGCAGACGTTCGAGAATCAGGTAAGGACAGCTAATACTAATGTACTGCCATGTGCAGAGTTCCTTGGTACTAAAAAGTCCTGAGAGAAGGAAGATTGTTCACTTAAGCTGTTATTGCTGTTATTGTAATCTCCTGTTTCCTTAGGTGAATCGTATCCTCAACGACGCTCGTGACAAAACTGGAGGCTCCGCCAAGCATTCCCTGACCGAGTTCAACAACTTCAAGGTGATGGTGGTGGCCGGGTCCAAGGGGTCCGACATCAACGTCTCGCAGGTCATTGCTTGCGTGGGGCAGCAGAACGTGGAGGGAAAGCGAATCCCGTTCGGGTTCAGGAAGAGGACGCTGCCGCATTTTATCAAGGATGATTACGGTCCGGAGTCGAGGTAAATTTAATATTGTATGAGGATTTCTTTTTACTAAAACTGAGGCTTTTACTAATCAAAAGCTATGGTAATGTAGTAAAGTTGTTATGAGAACCGATTATTACCCCAAAATAAGAAGGAGAACATCGGACCGGACTCTTTAGTGTCGCTTTGTTACAGCAAATACGTGCCGTTTTCTTTTTCATCTTGTAAAAATGCTAATTACGACACTTTTCAATAACGGTTTTTTTCTTTTATTCATTTCCTAGGGGCTTCGTGGAGAACTCCTATCTCGCCGGCCTCACCCCCTCCGAGTTCTACTTCCACGCCATGGGAGGTCGCGAGGGTCTCATCGATACGGCCGTCAAAACCGCCGAAACCGGCTACATCCAACGTCGTCTCATCAAAGCCATGGAGTCCGTCATGGTCAACTACGACGGCACCGTGCGCAACGCCGTCGGACAGATGATCCAGTTCCGCTACGGCGAGGACGGGCTCGCGGGCGAGTATGTCGAGTTCCAGGCGCTCAAGACGATCAAGCTGTCCAATGCTGCGTTTGAGCGGAGCTACAAGTTTGACCCGACGAATGAGCGCTACGTGCGGAAGCTGTTCACGGACGAGGTGTTGAAGGAGATGGTCGGCTCGTCCGATGTGGTGGAGGAGATTGAGCGGGAGTGGGATCAGCTCGTCAAGGACAGGGAGAGTCTCAGGCAGATCTTCCCCACGGGACAGAGTAACGTAAGTTAAACCTCAATATAATAATATTCTGTTAGAGGGATTCCTTGTTGAGTAGTTTGGAACTGAGTTTAGAAAGTCCGTGTATGCCAAGGAGCATGAGATATATAACTTTAACCCAGGAACTTCTCAGTTTATAAAGGATAGTCTTGAATGAAGTTAAAATTCTTTGTTATATTTCAGATTGTGCTCCCCTGCAACCTGAACCGCATGATCTGGAACGCCCAGAAGATCTTCCACATCAACAAGCGCCACACGACCGACCTCAACCCCATGAAGGTCATCAAGGGCGTGCGCGACCTGCTCAAGAAGTGCGTCATTGTGCGCGGAGAGGATAAGCTCAGCGTGCAGGCCAATGACAATGCAACGACTCTGTTCCAGGTAAATATTGGACTCTGTTTATACTGATGTAAGTACTCTTCATTCTTATTAATTTGTTTTCAGTGCCTTGTTCGTTCCGTCCTCTGCACCAAATTCGTGGCCGAGCAGCACCGTCTCTCCGAAGAGGCCTTCGAATGGGTCCTCGGAGAAATCGAGAGCAAGTTCCAACAAGCCCACGCCACCCCCGGCGAGATGGTCGGCGCCATGGCCGCCCAGTCCATCGGCGAACCCGCCACTCAGATGACGCTCAACACATTCCATTTCGCCGGCGTGTCCTCAAAGAACGTGACCCTGGGAGTGCCCCGGCTCAAGGAGATCATCAACATCTCAAAGAAGCCAAAGGCCCCGTCGCTAACCGTGTTCCTCCTCGGCGCGGCGGCCAGAGACGCAGAGAAGGCAAAGAACGTTCTTTGCCGACTGGAGCATACGACGCTGCGTAAGGTGACTGCGAACACGGCCATCTACTACGACCCCGACCCGCAGAACACCGTCATTGCCGAGGATCAGGAGTTTGTCAACGTGTACTACGAGATGCCGGACTTTGACCAGAACCGCATCTCGCCGTGGCTGCTCCGCGTGGAGCTCGACCGCAAGCGCATGACGGACAAGAAGCTCACCATGGAGGCCATCAGCGAGAAGATCAACGCCGGCTTCGGCGACGACCTCAACTGCATCTTCAACGACGACAACGCGGACAAGCTCGTCCTGCGCATCCGTATCATGAACAGCTCCGACTCCAAGATGGACGGCGACGACGAGGAGCAGGCGGACAAGATGGAGGACGACATGTTCCTCCGGTGCATTGAGGCGAATATGCTGTCGGATATGACGTTGCAGGGGTTGGAGGCGATTAGTAAGGTGTACATGCATCTGCCGAATACGGATGATAAGAAGAGGATTGTGATTACGGATAGTGGAGAGTTTAAGGCGATTGCCGAGTGGTTGCTGGAGACGGATGGAACGTCACTGGTGAGTTAAAGATAAAAGTAAAGAGTCTCAAGAAGTAGATATTTTTGTGCCAAAACAGATGTCTTGGAATTACTCGATGATTAAACGTCGGCAATGCAAGACCATTTAGGACATGAATCATTTGCACTGAAAGTTTAATGAATTGCAAAAAGTTTCATTTTTGCTACTTTTATAAGAACCTTGAAAAAAGTTTGAATATTAAACCTATGTTGCAATGTTTATCTTACTTTTCCAGATGCGCGTCCTCTCTGAGCGCGACGTCGACCCGATCCGCACGACGTCCAACGACATCTGCGAGATCTTCGCCGTGCTCGGCATCGAGGCCGTCCGCAAGAGCGTGGAGCGCGAGATCAACACCGTCTTCTCCTTCTACGGCATCTACGTCAACTACCGCCATCTGGCGCTGCTCTGCGACGTCATGACGGCCAAGGGGCATCTCATGGCAATCACGAGGCACGGGATTAATAGGCAGGATACGGGCGCGCTCATGAGGTGCTCGTTTGAGGAGACCGTCGATGTGCTCATGGAGGCCGCGTCACATGCTGAACAGGTAACTATTTAAAAATATGTTTACATGGCTTATTCAAAATGTTTTGGTTACTTTAGACAATTCGTAATGAGTTGTTCCTTTACTTTGAATATTGTTTCCATTATGTAGAATGAGAAGACTCTTGATGAAGTAGATATTCTTATGGATGCTGCTTTTCACGCAGAAAAGGTGAAGGGAAGGCTTTTATTGTCTAGATAGTAGTTTTATTTGTCCTGAAATGGCTATTTGTGTTAGCATTAATGCTTTGACTGCATATTTTGTAATGTGCGTAGGGACTAGGGATCATTTGTTACTTGTAATAATCGTAGATTTGAAACACTCCCTAAATAATCCGGTTTGACTTTTATCATTTTCATTTCTTAATCCATTGTTTCTCAATTCCAGGACCCTATGCGTGGCGTGTCTGAAAACATCATCATGGGCCAGCTCCCCCGCATGGGAACAGCCTGCTTCGACCTCCTCCTGGACGCGGAGAAGTGCAAGTACGGCATCGACGTGCCCATGAACGTCGCAGGCGGCGTCATGGCGAGCGGCAGCTCGGGAATGTTCTTCGGCTCAGCGGCGTCGCCTTCAGGCTCGTCAATGACGCCGGGAATGACCCCGTGGGGCGACGGCGCGACGCCTGCCTACGACGCGCCATGGTCGCCAGGTGTGGGCAGTGGGATGACGCCCGGTGGGCCAGCGTTCTCACCATCTGGGCAGAGCGATGCGTCTGGACTGTCCCCTGGGTATTCACCAGCGTGGAGTCCGCAGCCTGGGTCGCCAGGATCGCCAGCAGTGTCTCCGTACATTCCCTCACCTGCGCATGGAGGGGCAATGTCGCCAAGCTACCCACCGTCTAGCCCGACTTATGCACCGACGAGTCCAAGTTTGGCTTCACCATCTTCGCCAAACTACAGTCCCACGTCGCCGCATTACAGCCCCACTTCTCCGGGGTACAGTCCAACCTCTCCAAGCTACTCGCCGACGTCCCCAAGCTACAGTCCGACATCACCGAGCTACAGTCCGACTTCACCGAGCTACAGTCCGACTTCACCAAGCTATTCACCAACCTCACCTAGCTACTCGCCAACATCACCGAGCTATTCTCCCACTTCACCAAGCTATAGCCCTACGTCGCCTAGCTACTCGCCAACATCTCCAAGCTATAGCCCCACGTCCCCATCCTATAGCCCTACATCGCCGAGCTATAGCCCGACGTCACCATCGTACAGTCCCACCTCACCGAGCTACTCTCCCACCTCTCCGAGCTACAGCCCGACGTCTCCAAGCTATAGCCCAACATCACCTAGCTATAGCCCGACGTCTCCAAGCTACTCTCCCACAAGCCCATCCTATTCACCAAGCTCACCACAGTACTCTCCCAAGAGCCCTGGACATTCGCCTACCAGTCCATCCTACTCCCCAAGTAGCCCCAAATACAGTCCCACAAGCCCGAGCTATTCTCCGGCTTCACCCTCGTACTCCCCGACATCCCCGTCGTACTCCCCTAGCTCACCCAAGTACTCCCCGGCAAGCCCCACGTACAGCAGTCCGACCTCCCCCAAGTACTCTCCAAGCTCCCCGCAGTATTCTCCTTCATCACCGCAGTACTCCCCAAGCTCTCCAAAGTACTCTCCAACATCACCACAGTACTCCCCGAGCTCCCCTCAGTACTCGCCTACTAGCCCAACGTACTCACCTACGAGTCCCACGTACTCTCCGTCATCGCCGCAGTACTCGCCCACCAGTCCGCAATATTCGCCGACTAGCCCGACGTACTCTCCGACGGCTGGCGCAAGTAGCAACTACTCACCGACGAGTCCGACGTACTCGCCAACGAGCCCGGCGGCAGACGCAGGGGACGACAGTGATGACGAGAAGCAGAAGAAGAAGAAAAAGAAGTAAACAATCGCGAGGGGTGCTCAAGCACAATAAGTTACTAATAATAAATTAAGAAAAAACCGTACGGTATCAAGCTGGAAGCACGCAATGATATTCAAGAAAAATTAAAAAGCAAAAAAAGATTCATTCGAGGAAAGTTTATTTTTGTCACACATATTGTGTACCTGGAAAAAATAGGTTTGATCGCACTGGAGGAATGTGGTTAAAAGTGGAAGAATGCGTTTCGGTGTGATTTTTCGCAATAATTTGTTTCGCTTTTCCTGTACATAATAATAATACATCATAATGATATGAGCCTGGTTGAATAAAAGGGCATGAATTGATGCCATTTTTGACCAAATCAACGTTATATTTGTCTTTTGCTTTATTTGCAACTGCCTGCTACTTCTTGAACTTAATTAATGGATAGTCATATTATATAAAACATGTCATGCCAATGCACTGAGTACATTGTAGATACTAGGATATGTATTGTTCTTTTCTTATATTTTTATCATTAGCCCAAAAGTTAATTGCTACTTCGATCAGTTAAACTTTTGATTCATCAATGTCCAGAATTTATCCGTGTAGAGTGTCGTTCCCTTGAGAGCGCTGACCGCCAGCGCCGGCAAGCTCCTGTGCTTCGTGGCGCCCACGCCGCCGTCGCGTCCGATCGTCACAATCATGCCGACGTTCTTGGGGTACGAGTCGAAGGAGAGGAGCGGGTTGCCACTCACCTGGCGCTGGAAAAAGTACTTTTATTTATGTACATAATTATAAACCACATCTTTTGAGTTTTCTATGGCATGAAATCTTAATGAATAATTAATTAACCCTTTCGTGTTTTATGGTGAGAGTGCTAAACAAAATGTTTTAAGAGGTTGCCAAAATTCAATTTAGTGTGTATTACCAAAATATTTTTAGCGACAAATTCTCCCTGGTCACATGCTTGCAGCCCCAGCTTGACCTCGCAGAGATCAGAGGCGTCCCCGATGGCGAAGATGTCCTCGTGGCCATCGATCTCCAAGGATGTGGGAGAGACTCGTAAGAAGCCTTTGGAAGTCAGGGATTCGGCTGAAAAATTAAGACATATTGGTCATTTTAAAGGAAGAAATAATTAACATTGTTGCTAATCATAATTCAAATATGCATGTGTCGTACCAGAATCATACCTACCAAAGTATTGCTTTGATAATGCCACATTGGGTTTGGATCCAGTACAATCAAAAAATAAATCTGCCACAATATGACCAATCTAAAATATGACGACGATTAAGAAACTCCACTTAAGACCGGTATTTGTTGTTCTTACTCGGGGATTATCCGTTTTTGCAACCTGCTTTTTGCACACACCAAAATCCAAGGAATTCTTGTTTATAACCTTAGTATCTGAGTAAAAAGTGTTCATTATAATGCTACAAAATATTCACATTATATCAATTACTTAAAGTTACGATAACTCCCTTGGACTCCAGCTGCACCCAGGCAGCCTTCTGCACCTCTGTTCCCAGCACCTCCCCGTACCCATTCAACAACTCGGCCCCAGTGTGCACGAGCTGAACCTTCTTCCGGCGCCGCTTTTGGGAACCGAACCCGGTCGCCAGATACGTCGGTTCTAGGAGGTTGTCGGCGAGCTCGCCGCAGAGTTCGACGCCGGTCGCGCCGCCGCCGATGACGACGATGCTGGAGGCGGAGTCAATCTGAAAACAGGTTTTAGTTAATAAACATAAATAGTACATATATACGTGTGCTAAATAACTTATTACTTAAATGACTAATCTCGAAATGTGATGGTTTGATCGGCAAATTTTGGCACTGTTACAGTGGCACATAATATAATTTTTGTCCGTGAAATCCAAGCATCTCTGAGATGCACACAAACTAACATCCTTGAAACTAATATTGTAAAAAACTTTCTAGGGTATTATATTTGCAAACACATGATACAGCTCGTGATCTAGCTGAGATTTCTGGAATATTCTACCTCCGCTGCCGTCTTTGAATACTCAGCCATCAGCCCCTGCGCCGACCTCACATTTGTCTTAGCTGGGAACGGCGCTGAGCTTCCCGTGGCCACCACCAGATGGCTGAAGTTGATCCTTCTGTCGTCGTCCTCCAGGGTCACGTGCTTGTCGTCCAGGTCGATGTGGTTGACGGTGCCCTGGAGGAAGTCGCCGCCGAACGTGGACTGGAAGTCGATGCATGTCTGCCGAGCGAACCCTAAAGAACAAAAATAATAATTTAGTCTATTTCTTACGTTTAGCTAAATGTAACATTGTTTCTTTTAAAATATTGTGCAACCGCGTTATTACCAGGGAAAAGCACATAGCTAAAAATACAATTCGTAGAAAATGAGACACGCTTGTAAACGGAAGTTAGCTTTTCCAATGTGGTTTTTCTTGGAACCAGACAGAAATCAATACAGTATAAGGACTAGGCATCATTTTACCCTTGGCAGACTATTAACCGTATTCTTACAAGATTTTGTGCTCTGATTACTGACAGCCGCTCTCAGCGATCCAATATTGTGGTGGAAATAGTCCTTGGGGTCGATGATCATGAAGGGAAGGCGGGCGTTTTTAAGCTCCATTGCGCAGCTAAAGCAAGGTTTAAACTAGTACTATGTATAATAAGTATTTAAGTAAATGACGTCTTACCTAATGCCAGCGTAACCACCACCAATAATGACAATCTGTGCGAGCTCTCTGGGTGTTGGGACTCTTTCAGAGCCGGAGTATGCACTTGCAGACGCACCCATGATAGCCCAAAGTCGCAGGTATACTGAGGCTTACATTACTATATAATACACAGTGTGCGTTACAATGATTTTGATGGCCACTGATTCAAAATCAATGGCCATATAACATACAACAATTCAAAGTAGAAATAGATTCCTATATTTTATAAGGACACTTGACTTATGTATGTATAACTCATATTTGCACCTTGGTTTTATAAATAGTTATTACATACTCGAATATGACTTAAAAGTACACACAAACCGTAGAGTTTGCTTTTTAACAGTTACTGGTTTGAATACTTTCTTTAAACTGCTAGAACAATGCTTTCAGTCAAGTGGCAGTGCATATGACAATTAGCAATTATCATATAAGTGTAATTGACTGCTTCATTTTTTCTTCAGTTTAAGCTATATTTCCGAATTACGCTGAAATTATGAAAGTATTTCTAGGCTCTTTGCATTTCAATGAATGAAACTGACTGGCCTGGATTAAAATATGTAAACTGTATGTTTCTACTTCCCAATAAAACCCAACTTTCGAGATCGATAGGGGCCCGTAAACGGCCACCACGCGCCGTATGACATTTTCATACTAAAATATTATACGAGGTGTGTTAGAAAACAATCCGGAAAATGAATTTTTCGCGTACTTCCAGGGGTCTAATTAAAACAATTATGTAATATAAATTTCTTTTATGACCCCTATCCATGTCTGGAAAGAATAACATGTAATGAAAACGGCTTACAAAGGCCACTAACAAGGTGGTAAAAATGTCATTTTTATTGACCCATTCAATCTAGATTCCAATGGCTATAACATTTAAGTAGGTTAACCAATTAAGTTGTCCTTAAAGGTACTGTTGCCTTTATTCTTTCTAAAGCTATATCTCAATTTATTTGGCTGGGGGACTATTCTCCAGCTCTCCAGAGCTATTTAAAGTTTGCTGGTCAGTTAATATGCTCAGAGTTTTTTCCTCCAGAAATGGATGGGTTTGTTAGTTTGTATATTAAAGCAAAATACTAATAACATCATGGATTTTTTATGCTTTGCCAAGAACAAGCAAGGTCATGTGCTACTTTCTATTAACTTGAATATCTTGCCAAAGTACAATAAATCATGGTAATATAGCATTGGAAAAGTGTAAGTTGTATAATTAATGCACATGGGCTTATCGTTTATTGCCATGGCAATAGTTACCTTACGATGAAGTGCAAGGGTGCAAATGAAAGAGCTTTAATTGGGCTTCAAAATGAGGTCTTGTGAGCATTACTAGCTGCATGTATAGTGACATGGCACTGCATAACACATTGCACTTTTACATTCTGACCACATATTTTGAATGGCTCCAGAAAATTTCAAAATGGATGGCTATTTCATGGCTTCTCTGTTTGTGCTAGGCAAAACTGTTGTTAATATAAAATATAGATTACCTCCCACACGTAAAATATTGTTTTATGTTGTATAGGGCTAAATGCCACCGTTTTTGAGAAAAATTACTTTTCCGGATTGTTTTCTAACACACCTCGTATATCACGTTTCAATAGCACTAGTGCACTGAGTAATCTGTTTACTACTTAGTAAAGCCGCTAGTAAACTGTTCTTAGATCATATATAGTTTCGTGGAATGATTTATTTTCATCTTAAACACAATCCATAAACTGATTATTGGTGACAGTTGCAAAAGGCCGTTCTCCTCTTTCCATACTCATCTTTTCAGGACGAACTGTCCACGACTCATTTGCATAATCATATTCATAGATGGATTTGGTGTTTCCTGATCCAATGCTATAGAAGAAACAAAGAAAATTACAGTTGCTAATACGTATGAAAAGGTATCATGCTTCATGCATAGGTTTAATTAATTTGCAATAATAGTTCAGTTACATACTTGTAATGAAGTCTACATTGAATCCATAGTTAAAAACTTACATAAACCCTCCCACAGTGAGAAAGGTCTCCCCATACGGCACCGATGTTCCATCCTCCAACTGACTTGGCAGATCAGGGCCAGTGCGCCACTCCATACTTTCCAGATCAAGGATGTCTGTTGTTCTCAGGAAATAATCGTTCACACCGCCAGCTACAACATATTGTTTGGAAGCACCATCAGGGGCTGGGGTGATTCCGCAGGAATGCTCTGCCCTGGTTGGAAGAATATGCCATTATGAAATAGTAAGCCTATATATATTTTCTGTGGAGTGATCTTCTTGCAAAAAATGGACAAAAATGGATCCATTCCAGTTCTACTTCCCAAAGGCAGAGAGTCCTCTGGGGCCACTTTTACCACGAAAGGCAATTTTCTTTTTATTTGATATTAAAATGGACAATAGTCAGGGGCATCTTGTGCAAAAAGAATTAGCTCTCTAGCATGTATATTGGTGGAGATTAAGGCAAATTTTTCTCTGCCTTGGGGATCGCTCACAATTTGGAGGGGCAAAACCAAAGGCAGAGAAGACACTGAAAAACAAAAATACTTTTAAATGACTCAAAATGTAGTTATAGTTTATTATTAGGCCCTTATGTGATAAATTCAACACATTGTGCAAGGTTTTTGATTATTTAAAAGCAAAATTGAGCTACTTAAAGTTGGTCGTTTTTGCCTCAGTGTCTTCTCTGCCTTTGGTTGTAGCCCTTTGAAAATCGGGTAAAACCAAAGGCAGAGAAAACATCCTCTTATTCTCCCAAAGTATCCATGGTAGAGGTTCCAAACTTGGCACAC